>VWYP01010644.1:457435-581118 GCA_013400435.1 Pycnonotus jocosus
GGCCGTGCAGGGGTGCGCAGGCCGCGGCGTGCGCCGCCTCGCCGGGCCGCTGAACAAGGTCTCCCGGTCCCGCCACCCCCATGGATGCGCAGCCCCCTCTCTCCTCCCGCCCAGCCCCCGGTGGCGACGGCTCTCGGCCCCTTCCCTTTCCCGGTCTCCGCTGCCGGTGCCGCGGGCCCTCAGCCCGGGCCGCGCAGGCCGAGGCGTGCTGGGCCTCAGCGGCGAGAGCCCCGCGTGGTGTCCCTGCCCCACAGGCATCCCTGGGGGGACCGAGCTCTCCCTGGTGCTTTCCTGCCCGAGTTCCCGGCGTTTAAGTACTGAAACGGGCTTAACCTTTTATGTATTAACTTTTTAAACAACTTTAGGGACTATCTTTACGTTCAGATGTTAATGAAGCATATAAACTAAACCTTGCCTGTGTGATGGACCTGTCAATGCAGAGCATTGTGAACACTCAAGGGTCTGCTTGACTGATTTCACAATTGAAATGTTAAGAACTTGTCTCAGTAGTAATCTGAAGACTTGCCTAATATTCTACATGCCAAGATAATCTATTGCAGTTGATACTCTAGGGATTTTATTCTTAAATATTGTTTCTTTTATCTTACGGTAGATGAAAATGAAGCAGAGAGACCGGAGGAAGAAAAATCTAGGTGAGTATCCTGAAAACTGGAGGCCCTGTAGCATGGCTGCACAAAACCTTTGTTCACTACATTCTACGTCCCAGCTCTCTGAAAGCTGGTAGCACCTGAACACACTCTGGTGCCTTTGAAAATGTCCTGAAGATAGTATGTTTGGACTTCGCTTTTCTGTGAAGTGGCTGTACCTGTGAAGTTGGGTCACTTAAGTATGAAAGTTAGTTCAACTGTATGGACAGCAATAACCCCTCACAAAATGCCAGCAGGCCTTTTATTTTTGTAATCATTGTGCTTTGTGGTCTTAATGATGGATCAGGACTTGTTAGAGATAATTTGGCAACTGAAAAACATCCTGTCTCCCAAAGAATTTGCAGTGTAATTACAGAAACAGGAATACAAGGAAGGAGTGGAAGATTACTAGGTAGTTTGATGTACAGATCATATATGCTTACGTTTTCAGGGTTGCTATATTTGGTTGGGTTTTTTTAACCAGTAAGTCAGTATTTCAAAGAAACTTAGAGAAACTTAGGAAAGCTTTGGAAATATTTGAGGGTAGCCTGCTTGAGTTACAAAGAGCTGTATGAGAGCACAAAAATGCTCCCTTGAAAATCTAACAAAGTTAATGGAGATTAGTAATGAGGACTGATGGGAAAAGGGAATCAGTCACTCAAGCTGAATAAAGGAAATTATCATAATTGGTAAAATATGGAAATTATTGATTGTCAAGATATATTAAACAAATAAAGGGAAAATCAACATATGAAAACATACATCATTATTTTCTATAGATGTTTCTGTTCTTTCAGTGAGAAGTCTTGCATTTAGTTAGTCTTGATGGACTGCTTGTTCATAAGCTTGCTCCGTTGCTCTTTTGAACTCATGTCAACGTTTGACAAGCACAGAATGATAAAGCAGTAATAACCACCACCACATGACTACATACAATATCATTGTGAAGCAGCTACTAGGTATAATTATTTGATTCCCTTATTTCTATAGTATAAGAAACAGAGTTGTTTTCGTTCACTTTTTCCATGTCACTTAGCAGGTTTTTAGACCTCTGTTGCATTTCTCTTGTATCCCATCTCTTCCAGGACAACGAATTCTAGTTATTTACTTGCTCTTTATTTGGAAGCTATTCCATATCAGTTGATTCCTTCTTTTCAGTTACCTTTTCTTTACCTGGCATGTTTGTCACTGCCATGTTTACTGTTATATAGGAAAATGACTTGCATGGAGGCCAAAATGATCTTTAGAAACAGTGTACTCCAGTTTTTGGTCAATAGCATCTAGCTTGGCTGTCTCAGTGCATAGCAAATATTAACTTACTCATCTTAGGAGTTGTGTTTGGAGCTGTGGAAGTAGGGGAGACAGTTCAGCTGTTAAAAGCTTTGGTCTCTGGTCTCTCAGTTTTGTTGTTCTTTGTATATATAGAAATTGTGAGGTGTTCTTCAGGTTCTGTACCTAGTCTCTCATTTTATTAGGTGATGAAGTGAAATGATCAAGCTTGAATCCTGAGGCAATAGCTGGGCTGTATTGGGTGCAGCACTCACAGGTGTGTTGCCAACAGAGTATAGGAATCATTCTATTCAATAAAAATTGGCAATTGGACACTCTGTTTCAGAAATACCTTTTCAGGGAAGGAATATTGTTTCTAGATGGCTCCCTGCTTACTCTGCTATTTGTGGTGCAGTTTCCTAACAGCTAATGGGACTGTGGAAGTTAAAATATTGCTCTGTAGGAAACAGCAGTAGGTAGGCCCAGTGAGACAGCTCATTTGCACAGATGTCACAGTACTCATCCTTTTAGATGGACCAGTAGTTTTAAAATTTTTACAGTTCTTGGTCTACAGTTAAAATATAATCGAATTAGCCATTGAATTGTAACTATTCCATATGGTAGAAGAAAATTTCACAATGCTCATGTGCAAATTCTGTTTCAGTGAAACATTACCTATGAGTGTTTAAATGGTTTTTTTTTTTCCATTATGTCTTTGAAAGTGTCAGTCCACAAGGGAAAAAAAACCCCAAACGACTTATTCTCCCTTTATATGTTACAAAGTATTTCAGTTTGATTTCAGAAGATGGTCTAAGTGTAATGCCTCATTACTTCCAACCATTCTACAAGCATCCAGTTAGTATGATTTATGATAGCTAAATATGATTGCTAATAGGAAGTTACATGCATCTAACTTTTTTTAATAAGTTGACTTTGCTTTTAATTAATGCAAAAGACAGCTGGAGTTTTGGCTTTTCATCTGGAATGATGTAGTAAAGCTTTTGTTCATCATTAGCTGATGCCTGTGAAATAACATCAGCATAAATACCTAGTTTCATCTTTTCCTGTTTGTTTTTGTTTAAGTGCTCCACCCCCACCTGGAAGTGAGGAGGAAGCTGCAGAAAATGGCGTTGTGAAAACGGTAGTGTTAAACGTGTTTTTGAAATACTGTTTTAATATGTTTTGATTCTGTGCCTTACTGGTAATTCATAACTTGACTAGGACTTGTATTTAAATGAATTAATGCCTAAGAGTGCACCTTTTTTTTTTTCTAAACTGCGTTTATGATATGCAGAAACTGTAGAAATTACTAAATTAGGAAATCAAATTTTCAGCTACAGTCCACTTTTTAACTCTAGCAGAAAATAAATTAATAGTACTCTCAGTTTTTCTGGGGAGGACTGAAAGATGGTGCTTGAAGACACCTCTCTTTTCTCAGAGACATCCTTTTCAAAATGATGTTCTGTTTTTTCTCAGTGATAAGAAAATGAAGTTCTGTAATCATTTTTCTTTTTTTGGATGTGATAGACAAACAGCATTTGCAGAACTATGTGAAAGTGTGAACCAAGAGATAAATTACTCATGCCTTTCAGAGGCAACATAACACTTGTTTTGTAGTAGTCTTCAATGTTTACTATGTCGATAGCATCAGTGTTAGTTTGATGAAGGAAAGGACCAAGAAATTAAATTTACAGTTGCTGTGTTGGTTAAAAGATTCAGGTTACTGTGAATGGGAAAATTTTAAGTATGAGAAGTTCTATGAAAAAACTGTAGTTTTACTTCCATGGGTCTTTTTAGCTTATATCTTCCAAGAAATAAGTTGAAGTGATGCAGAAACCATTATTGAGATATTTCTGCAAGTTTCAAGGACTGGTCTCTTAGTGAAGTACTTTTTTTACAGTAACTCTAACACTTTATTTATGAAAGGCAGTACAATGTATTTAAAATTGCAGAAAAGTTATTAAAACTTTAAAATTTTAGTTGTTTAAACTGAAAAGCTACTTAAATGCATCAAAGGTGTTCATATTTCTGGAAATCCTTATAGGCTCATACTTGCATTTTTTAATATATATTTTAAATATTTTAATATATTTTTTATCCATATAAAGCCTGGCATTTTTAGGTTATCATTAAAATATCTCCATAAAATTGAGAACTTCATGGTGAATGGTGTCCATGAATGTTCATCAGCAGCTTAGAAAAATGGGGGTTGTTCAAGTTGTGTAGGAACAGGTGAATATTTCTGTGAGGAGGGAACTAAGAAATTATTGATTATAAGTGAAGTGGGTGTTGGTTGAAAATGTACATTATCCAGACAAAATTTTATTTCCTTTTTGATGCCTATTTAATGGCATTTTAATGGGTTACCTGGTGAATGATGAATTTGCACTTTTCAGCCATATGGAATTAAAGAACTGTCTTCAGTTGTCATTTACAGAATATCCGTACTGATCTAGACTTGCCCCATCTTCCCTACCCCAGGAATAGACTCTTCATTGTTATGAGATTATATTAATGTTGTGTAGTGAGGAGGAACTGCACTCCAACATCTTATCTTCTAAGGAGCTATTGATTTTTGTTGATTTTTTTATGTACCAGGCAACTTAATAGATGGCGTAGTAGACAAGGGCTAGAACTCAGCTATGCATGGATAACTGCAGGCTGCCGGGGCAGAATCAGCTTGGTTTCAATATGTTCAACCTCTTGCTGAAGGATTCCAATATGTGAATAAGGGTGATTTGGTTGGAAAACTTAATTGGATTCCACAAAGTTTTTGAAGAAGCTCCTCACCAAAGGATTTTAAAAAATTGCAGTTACAGAATGAGTCCTGTGTGGATAACTGATTTTAGCTGTTTTGTAATGATAGAAAACACAGGGTAGAAGTCAAGGTTCTGTTTTCACAGTAAAGGAAAGTCACCTCTAGGGAGGATTTTCTAGAATTTTATGCTTAACCTGTGCTGTTTAATGAGTTTACTTGGAAAAGAGCTAAGTTGTGAAATCACAAGTTTTCTGATGATATAAAAGTAATCAAGATAGTAAGATCAAGGACTAACTGTGAAGAACTGACTGGTTAATAGATGGTTATTGAATTCTGCATAGAAAAAGGAGAGTGATGTTCATTGGGAGGAAAAACCAGATCTACAAATAAAATGGTCTGAATTCATCATTACCACTTAGGAGGGACATGTTTAGTGCTAGTCTGGAGTCTAAAAAAGCTCAGTGTATCATACAGCATGCTCTTGTATCTTATTTTTCAGTCTGTTTGCTGAAATGTCTCAAGTATTTTATGTAGCTTATTTATGTTAGGGACTAAATAGATTTCTCCAGTGTTCATCATCGACTAGAAAAACGTTTACTTGAGTTATGCTAAATATATAATTGATGATGGCAAAAAGCTAGTCTTGCCTAACTTTTAGTTCTTTCATGAATGACAAGGTAAGAATAGAACCAGTGTGTATGAGCTAGATAGAGGGAAGAAGGATTAGTGGAAACTCTTCTGTGCTTGAGAAACTGAACCTAGTATTAAAGACACTTCTATATTTTGATCCAGATGTTTCAGATACTTGTAACCTCCTAAATTTACTGTTAATGCTACTCAATTCTAATGTCTAGAAAGAGGGGAATTTTCTTCTTTCAGAGATTTCTAGAATGGATAATTTTGTCTGGATTTTGTTTCCATTGTGAGGGTAGGTGACTGCTTTTTGGCTAAGCAATGACTTTTTCTTTATAGAAGGCGGCAGAGGCTGAGGATGACAGTGATAGTGATAGTGATGATGACGAAGATGATGTTCAAGTCACCATAGGGGATATTAAGACAGGAGCTCCACAATTTAGGTAAGTTATTTGCAAACATTAACTGGGGAAACTTTTGAGATTATATTTAATTATGAATGCAGTCTCTTTAATTCTTGCCACTTATTTGCCTTTTTAATATTTATGTGGTTTTTGTCTTTATGTTTGACATATATTTGCCGTTTACTACTTGCCAAAAATGTCAGATTGTGTGCACAATTACTGTCAATTTATGATTTTTTTCAGTTCTTTAAGAATGTTTTTAATGATACAGTGGCTTGAAAAGAAGTGAAATGAAATCAATAGAGTACAAGGAAGAGTTTTGTATGAGTTTAAATTGTGTTTTCAGATTTTGAGAAATAATTGTATGAAGTTTGTAAAGGAGTGAGTTGTTTTTTATTAGAGAATGGCTGTGTTATATAGCGTTTTGGGGGTCGTTACTGTGACAGTGACATTTTGGTTGCAAAGGACAGATTGGCAAGAACATGAGAAGTGTTTATCCCTCATCCTCTTTGTAGTGGATACAGTTCTAATTAGACCTCTGTAGTTTCAATCCCTATTGATGTTCTCAAATAAGATCTTAATGTACTTAAGGATGGAGCTGTCTCTGAAGACTGTTTCTCAAGATCATGGTTTAGGCATTTGTACTGATTTTGCTACTTTTATTGCCCCATATCACTTCTCATCTTGCAAAAGGGCTTGTTTTTCCCTGAACACATTTATACAGTGCTAATTTTACCCAAAATCATGAAATAATATTTTTCATTGCGTGGAAATTTTCTGAGGTGCATGGTTTGCTTGTTTTTCTTGGCAATCCTAATATTTTTATGCTTATTAAAACCAGAGTTGCTAGGGTACCATTTCTTAGTAGATTTATGACAGGTCTGCAGGTAGGTTTGATTCATGTCTATCATTGTGGTTTTAACTTTAGAATGCAGGTGATTTACTTCTGTTTGAAACATAGTATTTTTAAACTTTTAGTATTTCATATTCTAAAATACTGTGCAAATCAATGTACTAGAAAAAGCACCAATTCTTTCAGTTCTGTTTTTTCTGCTTTCAATAACTTGTGGTATTCTTGTAGTCTAGGCAGTGACTTCAAATTTTGTACTACTAAAGCAAAACTAGATTTATATTCTCAGTGGATTTGCTGATGCTCTTTCCATGTATGCAGGAAACAATGAGCAGATGATCCTAAATCTAACTAAAGTAGGAAGTTTTATATAGAAATGCCTGTCTTCTGAAAAATATTCTTTTCTGGGCAAATTGGACAGAAAGTTCACAGAAGGGCAGAAATCTGAAACAAATTGAATATTGCTGTACATTTTAACTGCAGTAGAATTAGTCTGTTTCATAGGATTAAACAATTTTTCATACGGTAGTCAACCTGTGGTTTAAAATACACAATACAGTTGTTTAACAAAATCATGCACAAATACAGCGTGGCAGATCAGAAGGTTAAATGTTTTATGTCAGTTTTATGCTGTTGTAGCACTTGAAAGAAAACTAAAACTGCATGGAAGTGGATACTGTAAAATATACCCTAGCCTTCTAATTATATGCTAATCTCATTATGTTTATGGGTCACCTGTGAGGATAAGTTACATTACACACAAATGGTAGGGAGAGCTAGCTCTTAATGTTACAAATGAACAGTACTGTAATTCCTAAGATAGTTAAATCTATTCAGTAGTTAGGCTTCCAAGTGCATTTTTATGAAGAAAGCTCTCAAGTATTTTAGAAAGTGAAAAATTACATACTTTTGTGTTGGTCACAAGAGTGGATGATTACTAGAAGTGCATTGAAACAGCACTGCAATAATTTTGGAGAAATGCTTGTATTTTCCACCTCTGTACAGATTAAATGGAATGATTATGAAAAGAGAAAATGATCGATCTAAACCCTTCCTTTTTTTTTTTAAATATATTTTGTTTTCACTCTAATCCCCAGACTGTCATCTGTNCTACTGAGCATAGAAAGGTACTCTCTCTTCCTCCTAGGCTGATCTCTTTACTTTTACAGTTACCAGCTTGGAAAGCTAGAGATTCAGGATGGTGATTGAGCCTGGGTCAATATGTTTCTGGATCTAGCTATGTCTTGTTTTGTGTTTTCTTCTGGTTTAAAAGTTTTCTTTGTCTAATTAATTTTTTTATTAATTTCTTGAAGTTATGGAGCAGCACCTGTGAATCTCAATATTAAGGCAGGAGGACGAGCTTATGGATCTTCTGGTAAGAAAATTTACACAGTAACATTAGTAAAAAATAAAAAACCAAAAAATGATTGTTTTGGATTAAGGAAATAATTGTTACTTTTAAAACTTCTTGATAAATTTGCCTAGCTTTTAATTTATTTTTTTATTATTGTAAGTGTAATGCTACTGATAACATTCCATTTGGTAGAGACAGAAGGCGCTAACCTTTAACTTCTCTTCACAGGTGCAAAAGTTAAAGGACTGGATCTAGATGCACCAGGGAGTATTAATGGTGTGCCACTTCTGGAAGTGGATTTAGATTCTTTTGAAGATAAACCTTGGAGAAAGCCAGGTAATGCCTGGTTTATGTTAACTGATACATAGGTGTTCAGTAGGTTATTTTAGTAATGATTCCTGTAGACTGCATGTTGATGTCATCTCACTATCCCTGGGAGGTACTGTACAGCATCATTTGGAAAAAGCAACTATGTTACTTGTTGCCTTCCTGCTGTGCCAGAGAGTGCTTGTGCTCTCTTTCTTAGTATATAACCCCGTCACATGTCGGGAGAAAGAGGCTATTTTTTTAGTACATGTGTGCCCTGAACACTCCTTGGAGATCTGTGTTTCTATGCTATGGAACACAAAATACAGCAAAATGGAAAATAGTTCTGGCAGGTTTTAGCATGAAGAATGGTGAAACACAGCTGCCTGTGCAAGGTTGTGTTCATGCATAGAAATCCATGAGCTTTGAATAAGAAACTGGGACTTGCCTCACTGACTTTCCATGAGTCTCCTCTCTATTGTCTCTTCAGCTCGAGTGATTTGTCCAGACTTTTCTAATTATGCTAGCGTTGATTCGTTTTTTTAGTACCAGTACACGTTGCTGCTGCATATAGGTTTTTTCTGGTGTTTGTATATTGCTTTGGTAATACAAATTGTGTCTACAAAATGGAAAAAAAACCAAAAGCCTTTGATGATTATCTTGTGTTTGAAATGTTAGCTATATTAAATATATTCTATGCATTTGAGAAACCAGGAGCCAAAACAAAGTGAGAAGTCAAATACAGAGCAAGAAAACAAAAGGGAGTGGTTCTTCGCTGAACATAAAGCAGATCTATAGATCTTGTATTTATCTTCTTGTAAAGACATGGGGGATTATAATATGATACGATATTCTCTACCCTTGGTCTCTACTTCATGATGCTAGGCAAGTTATTGTTTCTGGCTAAATTTTAATGGTTTTATTAGCCATGAATACTCTGTGTATTGGTGAATTGTACATTCCAGTTGTGCTTTTTTAGATCAATACCTGATCAGTTTGGATGCTCTAAGTTGTGGTGTGTATATATGTTTAGAAAAGATGAACTTTGTAATGTCCTAAAAAACCTATGCTTCTCTACTTAAAGGGGCTGATCTCTCTGATTATTTTAACTATGGCTTCAATGAAGATACCTGGAAAGCTTACTGTGAAAAACAAAAGAGAATACGAATGGGTCTTGAAGTTTTGCCAGTTACCTCAACGACAAATAAAATCACGGTAAATAGTGCTTTTTTTGTATTGTACATGGTTTTTTCCCTTTAAAGCTGCTTGTGTGTCGTAAGCTTGTTCTGCCCAGTTCAGTACATTTGTTAGAGTTTGCACCTGACTCCCTTCCCTGAACCTCGAGTGTTACTGTGTTGCTTCACTGGTAATTGTGTGGATAGTGTGACAGACAGCTACAGCTAGATTGCATCTGTACCTTTATTGAGACTGTGGCCCATGATTTAAGAGTTGTGTGGTATCTTAATGGGCAATGTGTTATTTAACTTAGGCTGAAGACAAAGCTATGGAAGTAAGACCAAGTGCAGAGATTCTCGATGGCAGATACCATCTTTTTAAGGTGAATTTTAGTAAAATTTTGTTGGTTGCTCTCATTTTTCTTGAGTTTTGCTTCCCATGCCAGCACAGACTGATAGAAGAACAACTGATATGGACACAGCTGTTATTTCATACTCTCATCTTACATCAGTGACTTTCTGTATATGTCACAAAATGTGGATTAAAAAGTGTTGCTTTGTTCATCACTCTTCTGCAAGCATGTGAGTTAGTGGCCTGGTGAACTAACAAATTTCCCAGTGAAATTAATTTTTCTTGATGTGATGGTTTATTTGTAGTTGTAGTGCATTCGTTTGTGCAGATGTGTTCGGGAAGCTTTTGTAGATTATGGCATGTTTGTTTTTCCTGTGGCATTGTAGCTCTTACTACAATGTTTTATAACAGTTATCCTTGACAACTCTGTGATAGGAAAATCAATGTTCCATATTTTTGTGTTGTCCTTCTGGGGTTAGTTGACAATAAATCAAGTGCTGTATAATGATTTTTCCATTCAGAAATGCTGGTTTTCAGAGAACAGAAAGACCTACATGACAGCATTTATCTTAAGGATTGAACTTTTAAAAATCTTCTCAGTTTCTCATTTACTTGTTTGATACTAAACTTAGAATTATAACACAAAGGTTATTTATTTTACCTATTCTTAAAATGTAGTAATTTTTATTCTTGAACTGTCTTTGAAGTGACTTGGAGCCATTTCTTTCTTCTGTGTACTGTCAGTTGCAGATACAGAACTGTCAGTTGCAGACAGGTGTTTTTGCTTTCTCTTTTATGCTACTTGAGGATATTCAGTTATTTTAGCAAGAATGGATCAGAAAGTTTCTGGGGCTTTATAACTTTCTCAGTTAGCATTATAATAGTGCTGTGGGACAGTAGAAATACTGAACAGTAGGAGTTAAAATTTGCAACTGACTGTTCAATCTTCTCTGAAATGTTCTGGAGGAAAAAGAATAAGTAGTCCAACCCAAAACTTCCCCTATTTCCAGCTCAGTACTGACTCTGGTGATCAAACAGTACAGGTAATAATTTTTTTGTAAGAGTTTCTCCTGTTTTAAAACTTTACATGTAGTTATTAATTTAATTAACTTTTTTTTCCTTCTCTTGTGAAACAGTCTCATGTAATTTACATTATATTTACGTATAATTTATATTAATCTCCCATAACTGGCAAGAATATCTTCTACATTTTCCAATTGGTCATTAATTTGTAGAAGTCTTTTTCAGATAAATACTTAGACCTTTTCCCTCTCATATTTGTGGATAGGAAACATTAATTCAATTTTTAATGAATTTTAGCTATTTATGTGCATTTTTGTGGGTTTGGGGAAGATGTGCCTATGTTTAGAAGTGAGGTTCTGCAGAAACACAGTAGTTCACTTGCCTACAAGCTGTGAGATCACAGCTTATACAATGTTATAGCATGAGTGAACTAGCTACATAGAGTGATGTAGCTGTGTAGCTGGTACAGTGAGAGTGACTTTAAAAATTGAATCCCTACATGTTTGTCTTTAATGCTAACCTTTATGGGTTTTTCTTTCACATGTAGCTATTGCCGAAGTAAAACAATACTTGATGTACTTGCACCAAAGGTTTTGCATAGCTTTAATAAAAGAAGTGTCTGGAATTTTGCAGTACTTCAGCAACAGCAGGGTGTTTCTGAAGTATTCAGTCTGAATTAATGAAAAGTCTTTTACAGTTTGCATACCCAGAGTATGAGATGACTTCCTGGTATGACTCAGAAATTAAGTGGTTACTAGATCTCACGATCCATGAGGCAGATGGACAATCTGTTCAAGTTTCTTGTTTTGTGGTTTGTAGGTGGATAGTGTACTTGTTAGATATCTCTGTTAGGATTATGAAGATTTTGTCTTAATAAGTTTCCTTCTTTTAAAAATTAAGATGTAATTTTGTTCATACAGGAAATTCTTCACGGAAATCAGTTTGGTCTGTTCACATACAAATGAAATGCTTGGAAAATAAGTATTTAAACTGTCTGATCTTCTGTAACAATTCATTCTCTGGCATATTAATCCTTTTATAAACACAGTATTTAAGTAATACATCAATACAAAATACACCATTTTAATAGCTGTGCAGAGGTGACAATTTTTGAAATTCCTAATATAAGTTGGGACTTTCTTTTTGTGTTATGTTTTATGTTGAGTTTTGGAGCTACTATACTTGCAAGGGTAAACTAATGGTGAAACATTATTTTGAAGGTACAGCAGGGCAGAACTGGAAATTTGGAGAAAGAGTTGGCAGTGCAGTCGACCAAACCTGATTTCACATCTCCTCCTGCCTTATTCAAATCAGGAATTCCAACTAACAGGTCAGTTAGCTGTAACTCATGACCAAAAAGCTCTTTCTACTGTTACCTCTATGTCTTTGAAGTTTATGATTTTTGTAGGAAAAAAAAGGAAAATATTTTTCTGTAGCAGGTAGAAAAGAGGGGTAGAGATATCATAATAGATATCCTACAGTTAGCATAACCACACATTAGTGCTATGCTACCTTCTTGACTATTTGGGAAAAAGTAGAACAAAAGGGGAGAAAGAACAGCAGGACCAAGTAATAAAACAGTTACAGAAATTCAGTTGTTGATTTATGACACTGTTTTCTGTGTATAGTTAAATTTGCCATCATAAAATTTCTAGTTAGAGTCCTTGTGAGTATTAGCTAACTCATTTTTTCAGTTAAACACGATGGCATTCGGCAGCTATGACTTCAACAAGTGGAGGAATTTCTGTAACCTAGTCTCTTTCCTGCAAGGCAGCTTTAGTTTCTCTGTACTTGAATATTTTATCATACTTTCTTTGAAATGAGAAAAATTATTTCCTTACTGGGGTCCTTCTCCCAGCCCCAGGCTTTAATAAGTTCTTTTATATCTAAGCCACTGCTGTTTGATATCTGGCACTTGGCTTAGGATGAATCCATGCTTCTGCTTTACTTTAGTTACTTAGCAATCCTGTTTAGAAGTTTTGGTTTTGTGCAAATTAAAACCCCTATATTACCATCATGTTGCAAACAGTGGTAAGAAAGGTAGAACAGGTTGTACATTGTACAGTTTCATTGTCAACCATTAAAGATTAGGAGCTATGACCCATCTTTTAGCACTGCATTCATAGTTTAGAGACATTTGTGTTCAATTATTCCATCATATAATAGTCAGTTCAACACCCAAAATTTCTTTGGGGGTGGGAGGGGCGTGGAGGAAATCAGTCATACCCTTGCCTACTCTTTTCTTTCACTTTTAGAATATTCCTGCTAGCATAAAGTTTTCTCTGAGCTATCAGGTTACACTGCTCTGTGTTTAGTAGATTTTAGTTCTGTTTTTCTATTTTTTTTCTCAAAGAAGCAAGAAGAATCTTCCAAACTTTGTGCCAACCTTGTAGCTATTTTTAAAATTTTCTTGTCTGCATTGCTTTGAAAGTATGATGTTCTTGTAACAGAGTTCTCAAACTGGAATGTATTGTTCACAGGGTAAGGATTCCAAATCTATATCTAGCATAGGTTTTGTTACAAAATTTCAATTCGTTGTTTATCTCAGTGGTGGACAGAAAACCTCTGAACTACTTTCGGAAGTAATTAACAACCAGGATATTAAAACGTTGTCAAGTTTAAAGTTGAAGAAAAAATGCATTGTGGAAATTCTGTGATTGTGTGAAATTTGCAGTTGTGATGACTGTGTCACTTTGTGACATTTATTTTGACATATCACTTTGTGACATATCACTTTGACAATTGTATCACTTGTGCATTCCAGTGGGTAGTAGGTTGTTTTGTATATATTTAGTGTGAATACTGTAATTATAAGTTGTTACAACAGCAAAACTGACCTCTTCCCTTGTTTAATACCTGCTGTGGATACATTTGCTTAAAATAGATTCTGTAAAGAAAAGTCAGAAAAGATTTTGAAAGAAAACTGTATGCTCAGAAGTCTTAGAGTAGCTCCGTGAGTCAATATTTATTAGCTGTGTGGGTTATATATACTTCTACTTTAATGACTTTTCCACAATGCATCTACTATTTTTTCTTTTTAAGTGCCTGTATTACAAACTAATGTATAACCAGGCAGTTATGGGGTTGGACTAATTTCTTTCTTTAGTTAAAGAATTTATTTTAGGTTGGCAGAAAATTTTCTGCCGAACTAAAATAAATCAAGTAGCATAAAGAGCAGTGTAGCTCTTCAGTAATTAAAAATAATTGCCTTTATGCCATGTGGCATTTGCAGTAGCCTTGTCGAGAAATTGCTGGAAGCATTTCCCATGGAGCAGTAAAACTCTGAACTTCTAGCAGCAGTTGAAATATTTTGTGAAAGGGAGAGAAAACTGATACAATTTGGTATAGCAGCACTGGTGTGAGGATCGGTGAGGAAACAGAAAGACCTTGGCAATTTGCCTCACCAGAAGAAGTAGCAGCTCTTCTCTGTCACAGACAAACACTGCCTCCAGAAAAGCCAGTTCAGGCATCAGAAGGTGGTAGGAACAATACAGGAGGGACCAATCATAGGAATTAAGGCAAAGGGGAAAAACAATTCAGGGCATGATGCTCATTTAACATTTTAGTTTCTCACTTACTAGTCAGGGCTGTAATATTGCTTCATGGATGATTTTACACATGGACATGGCATTACATTTACCTCTTCAGTTGCCAGTCTAGGGACAGATAGAGGTGTTTACTTTTTTGTTTGTTTGTTTGTAATTTTGTGCTTATGTTTTTAGGTTTTTGATTTGAGCCCAGTATATGTTTGCATGGGATTGCAAATTGTCTCAAAAAAACCCAAAAAACCTCTGAAGTCTAGCAGTAATATTACTTGTTACCAGTATGGAAGTTGTAGTTGATGGAATAGGAAGAGTGTTATTGCTCACCAGCAAATAAATGTTGCTAATTCACTAGAATTGCATCCTAAATGTGTAATTTAAGTGCTTGTTTATACAGTGTATCTCTGGGAAATTTTGCTTGAACAGTGGCTGTCTTAATCATAGCTAAGATATTGGTTGTTTAGAAACGGCACCTGAATTTCTTGCCTTGATTCTGTGATACTTAGGGCTGTTGAGTAGCATTAGGTATTGCATAACCCTGAAGGAGGAGTTAGATCATAATGGAAATAGTTTAGTAAATGTACATCATATAGAAACAGTATGGTATAGAATATAATCTTTGTTCTCCAGAGAGAGTTAAAGGTTTATTGTGTGCATAGTTATAATTAGGGTGAAAACCTGAAGGAACCTCTTTTGACTATATTTTCTAGATTATGAAGGGGACTTTGATGTGTTTCAAGTGTGTCCTAACCAACTACTTCACAGAGGTATCTTGTTTTCAGACCAGTGCTTTTCCTTACGTAATTTCTCAAGGACTGTGAGAGAGTTTTTCTTTAGTAATAGAGAAGCAAGCATTGGTTTAATTTATAAGAGGGACGCAAAAGCTTGTATTTTCTCATTCAAATAATACCTATTACAGTTCTCCATCACAAGACTTTTTTCTGTCAGAAGTTTTTTTGGTTTTAACTTTCATTTATGCTTTTACAGTTACTAAAGTGTACGTTACATTTAAATGGGTTTTGCTTTCAGAGAAATTAGCCCATTAGCCCATGGGCTATTTATCAGCTTTATCTGTGCTTAGGGCTCTCTGTAAAAAGATTTTTTATAGAAAATGGATTTCTGATTTTTCATTTCTGTGAAAAAGATACCAGTTTCAGCCTTGCAAGACTAAGTGCTAGAAACTCAGATGTTATGTTGAAAAAAAAGAAGGTTTTTACACAAATGGTTTCTTTAGTAAATCTATTTGGTTCTTATTCATATCAGTTAGTGATGAGCTCAGCAAAGTTGAGGCTGTCCTCATTATATGTTTTATAAAACATAAAATACATAACGAAAACAAGAAAGAAGATAAATACTGAAGCATATTATAATTCCATACATATTAGACTATATTATAAATCTATGAAACAAGCATGGCATCGTGTAGTTAGTCTGATTCTGAAGAGTCATGTGGAGGTGTTCCAAAAAGCAGCTTATTTATTTTATCTGTGGTAAGGATAAGGATTTTTGAAGCTATGAACTTGGAAAATAACTGGGTTTGCCTTCTTTTTTCCTTCTTTTTTCCCCTCTTTCTCTTTGCTCTGTATACTCTAAGCTCCGCTAGCCAAATGAGATTGAGTTATCTTTCTGAATTAATCTCCATGGAAGTGATATTCTTAGTGCAAATAGCTCATAAATAATCATTTTCTAATTAGAGTGAAATAACTCAGAATTGCTGGAATGTTCCTTTTGAGCTACACTTTGTATGAACTCTGCTGTGGGTTCATGTGCATCCCATACATGTGGATTGCCTTTTATGTTTCAGAGGATCCATTGGCAATGCATCTGTATCCCAGGTGCTTCAATCGCATAAGGGACAATCCAAGACTTTCCTTTTCTTTGCTTACAGCACTGAGACAGAAACTGAGTATTGCCTGCTACTCATCACGAACTTCATAATGTCTAGGGAGTCTTGAAAATTTCTTCTTGTGCCAGCTTGCTGTGACTCAATGTGTGTGTGACTTTACATGTGATTTGAGGTGTCATCTGCTGCTTCATTTGCGGCTGAATCTGTGCTTTCTCTTGTTCAATTTCAAGCTCTTTTAGTGGAATTCTCAATGAAATTGTTATTGCAGTCTTGGAAGTAGTGAATTTGTCAAGTTGAAGGTATGATGGCAAATTCCCAAACTCATTCATCATTAGGAAAAATAATCTCTTGGCAGTTGTTGGGAAGAACGATGGACACAACACTGTACAGTATTATTTAAATAATGAAGTGTAATCTCAGAGAGATTGAGTGAGCATAGGTATACTCTTCAGAATCAAAAAAAACCCCAAGTGAAACTGTTTATTTCAGTAAAATTGATGTCTACAAACCAAATAATTGGTAGTCTGGGTTTGCTTCATTTGATATTGCAGTGGTGTGTTTGGGCTGCTTCCCAAGCCAGAATTAATACTGTAATATGGGTGAGGCATATATTTCTTTAATGCCCAGTACTCTTGCATTGGTGTCACTGTGTGTGTTTTCAGTGCTGATTCTAAGAGTTGCTGGCAGTGTGCAAACAGTACAAATCTGTTAAACACAAGGACTAAAGCTAGGTTAAAGGAGTTTTCTAGGATATGGTTTAGGTAATTAAGAGAAGATACCAGTGGTGGAGGAGAGAAAGTGTCTTAGAACTCTAAACCCAAATGCTCTGTCAGTGAAGACTCAGATGGTGAGAACAGTTGTTTTAACACCTGTTTTATAATACCTATGTTCTCAATTTAGTTACTTAAAGCAAAATAATGATCCAGGGTAACACTGCTGGAAGGCCACACAAGACCACTGGGGAAGTTTAGAAAAGCAGGTGTTGATTATTGGAACAATCTAACTTCTAGGATGGGGTATTGGAAGATCAGAGAATTTCTTAAATTTCTGTTATCATTGTATGTATTGCTCTATAGTATATACTCTTTAATTTTGCAGGTATGTTCTCAGACTCTCATACCATTGCACTGATTTTGTTTGGGTTTTTTAATAAAGTCTTAAACTGTTGTGCTTAATAAACTTGCTTTAATATCCAGGAGGAAGCTCTAAACCCAAATACTGCAAAGCTCAGAGGGAAGGCATTTGGATCATCCTCAGTATGCAGTCTGCTAAGGAACTTCAGATTATCTCTGAGAGATCTAACTGTCCCTTAATGCACTAGTGTCTGCTATATCTTTTTCAGTTGAATTGGAATCTAGGTATCTGAGCAATTAGAGTCCAAGTTATCAGTCTGGCAGGACTCTGAGCCTGTAATTCCAATTTACACTTGTATTCCCTAGTATTTATATTCGTGTGGTTAGTAGTACACCAGGTGCAAAAAAGACAAGAACTTGTCTTCTGAAACTAGAAATATTTTTTTATTTCTGTGGATTTGTTTCTGTGAAAATTTCAGGAAGATTTTTTTTCAGTCTTTCACTGTTATATATCATGCTCTTGGTAAATATTATCAGTTTTATCTACTATAGTTTCTCTTATAGGTGAGACACAGATTTCATACCTTTGTTTCTCTTGACCATTAGCACTGTAGTTTTGTACCTCGTTGTCTAATTAAAAAAATTCTAATGTTTTTTCTTCTGTCTTACCTTTGTTTGATCTTCCATGGAATACTTCATTATGGTTTCATGCAATTTAGAAATTACTTCTTATTAATAGTTTATAGCTATTTTATGTTAGAGGTTTGTGAAAGTTCTGTTTAATATATTCTATTCTTACTGAAGTTTTGTGATTTTTTTTGTTTGGGTTTTTTTGGTAACAGAAGAGCAGAAGTACTATCTTATGGAGGGAAGGAAACTGCTGTAGAATCAGTTTTTGTCTTTGCTTATCAAAGAAGTCTTTTTTGCTGCATTGTTTAGTTCTATACTCTTGCATAGTTCCGCAAATGGATCATTTTTAATGTTCTTCAGAAACAGTCTTTTATGTTTTCTACAGAAGAAAGAACTTCTGCCATTTAGAATGAGAGAAGTCCATAAGGCCTTCTTTTTTCTTTTTTTTTTTCAGCTTTTTTGATTCAGCTCATTGATTCTGGTTTGTCCTGTGTTGCAGGCGGATATCTGGCACAATAGATGTGATTGGACAGTCCATCACTATCAGTAGGGTGGAAGGACGACGGCGTGGTAATGAAAACAGCAACATACAGGTTTTACACTAGAGTTTTGCATTCTGTTTTTGACTAAAAGACATTTTTGCTTTCCCCATAGCTTCTGACTAAAGCATCAGTTTATATGAATGAGTAATACGTAAGTAGCTTTAAGTCCAGGAATAAAGTTTTGGTAGCTACTGAAATATATTAAGATGAAATATTTGATAGATTTCAAAAGAGAAATGTTTTGGTATAGCTCTTACTGAAAAGAAATGAGTGATCTTGCAGACTTATGATCTAGGAGACAGCATTGGCTCTGCTATATCTGCATGGGATTGTGTTTTGTTTATGGAGTGGAAAGATAAATATTTAAACTGCCCATTTGTCCCCCTATTCTTTCCAGACATTAATGCTGGAAGTGAAAGCCCCCTTGTATGCAGTTTGAGAAATGCAGTCTTTTAAAAACAAGGTGTGAAGGCATAAACAGTTGGTAGTAGCTTGTTTTTAATTATATTGTAGTACTTTACCATAAATTGCAAGATTAGTCTTTATGGTTTTAGTCTAACTTTTACTATCCTGAGGAAGTAGCTGAGTCTATACAGATAGAATGCACTTCTCTCCTGAAGAATCAGAGAGAAGGATCAGGCTTGCTTGGTACTCTAGTTGCATTTCTATGCCAACTTAGGTTGAGGTTAAACAGTGAAAATTGTAATGGATTGTAGTGCTGATACTGAAAACATTGCCATGTGTTTTTCATGTGATCTCAGAGTATTTAAGTAATTTATAGTCTTGGGTTGTTTTCGTGTTTTTCATATTGTTTTTTAAATATTTTCCATTATACAATTTTAAGGGGCCCTTAGACCTTTAAAGGTACTTGGCAAATACAGGACACTGAATGTAGGTAGAACTTACACCATCTGAATATGGGTCTTCCGGTGTGAAGTGATACTTTCCTGTTTTAGTAACTGAAAGAGAGGAAACTTGTCTTCTACCCTTTTCACATAGCAATTGTAACTAGAGTTTGATATTTTACAGGTTCTTTCAGAACGCTCTAATCCTGAAGTAGACAGTTTTACCAAGCCACCTCCATTTTTCCCTCCAGGAGCTCCACCTACTCACCTTCCACCACCTCCTTTCCTCCCACCCCCTCCAACTGTCAGTACTGCTCCACCTCTGATTCCCCCACCAGGTAAATATCCTGCATTACACAGGATGTGAATAATGAGAGATTTGTTAACATCAAATTCTTGAGGTGCATTGTGCAGAATTTCAGAATTTCATGTTCTGCTCTTTTCTTAAATGTATCTGTAAAGCAAACCCAGAAACTGTTATTTTTACTTTCTCAGTAAGCATAATCCCAAGTAGTAAATAATTACTTAAAGACTAACTGCTGGGTCTTGGGTTCTTGAAAATGTTTGAAGTGAGAAGCTGTGTTCTGTAATTCAGTAACTGTTAATGCAATTGAGAGGTACCTGTTAACATATCATTCTACAAACTTTTGAACTGAAAGTATGGCGTATCATGAATTTGTGTCACAAGTTGGATTCTCTGATGTCTAAGGTCAAGGCAGCAAGAGGAGTTCTAATTCCCCTTTTCTCTCACAGTATGTATGAATTCTCAAAAGTCTGATAAGTATTGCATTTGCTCTGTATCCTTTCTTTCAGTTAGAAGTCTTACTAGTCCCTTTTTTCAGTGTTTTGTGTCTGTGAATCTTAGAGGAATCAAAGCTCTTTGAGAACTCATCCCATTATTAATCTGTTTTGAAATTTACCGATATTTAGTGAACATTTATTGAAATTTGACATATATGGAAATTTACTGGGTGAAGTGTCATGGGCATTTGCACAAGTGGTACAGTGATCTGTACGTGTCATTTAAAGACATTAAGTTCAAAAGGATTTGGCAAGAAACTAAGAAGAATGGTCAGTGAGAAATTAAAATAGATGGAGAATCTTTGTGGTGTATTTGAGTAGAAAAGTGAAGTATTTGTCTACAGAAGATACTGATTTAAGGTGGAGCTTCTTTCCTTATTTTCTCCTGTTTCTTGAATTCTTCTGTGTGACTTGTTCCGAAATACATGCTGAGCAGTTTCTTTGCTATTCTGCTTGCAGAGGGAATCTTTTAAAAGTTTCTCTGTTAATACTCTTACGTAGAAGCAAAGAAGTAAAATTATTTGAGTGCAACTAGCATGAGATTTTATAGCGTTTAAATTGTCATAGAAGTAGTTGCTTCTTCAATTGCCCCTCCTAATTTTAAAACTTAACTCATTCTGCCTGGCAAACTCTGGCTTTCCTCAGTGATGGTCATACAGAAAAATCATAACACCTAGAAAACTGAGGAGAAGAGATTTAAAGATTAAATAATTCTCTGCCCTTTTCCTTTTTTTCTTTTTTTTTTTTTTTTTATAAATATAAAACTTAGAGTCTCTAAGTGTTAGAGGGCTCTGGTGATTTTGTGATGTTTCCTTACTGGGGAGGGGAAAGGACAGAAAGGGGATGGATGTGACAATAATGCTTGCTGCGATTTTAAGCTTCATTTAAACCTTTTTGATAAAACAATATAGGTAATGCATTGCATTTTAAAAAGTATATATATTAATTTTAGTTGGGTTCAGAAAAGGTGTTCAGAGTTGTATATTAATAAAAATGTGAGAGCCACCCCCACAGACACCCCAGATGCACTTGGTGCGGGGTTGTCATGTACAGATACTGGACTGTTCTTATGAACCCCCTCACCTGTTGAGTTTTTAAAGGTGAAGGAAATCTACATGTGTTGTAGATCAAGTCAGCAGGTTTGGCTTTAGTCTCGTGGTTTACAGGCAGGTTTATGACACAGGCTTGTTCAGAAGATCTTCTGGAACATCCTTCCGTGCTTCGAGTAGATTCGAAAATAATGATTAAGAGCTGTGGATTTAGTTTCCTCAGGCCTGTGTTTTAATTGTGCTGTTGCCAGCTCTTTATCATCAAAGCTGTTCCAAAAATAGGTTCTGCCATCCCTCCTAGGTTCACTGGAGGAGGAGTAAAAAACTACGCTTAGCCAATATTAAACTGGGACTACTTGCCAGAAAATTTAAGTATTCCAAATATAAAACATCCTCCAAAAGCGCCTTTGAAAAAGGATCTTGCTTTGAAGTTAGCTCTCTTATTCTGTATTCATTCATTCTTGTGATTCAAATCTTTTTTGAGGAACAAGTCCTGGAACGATTCAGAGCACCAAATGTAGAAGATTCTCAAGTAGTCCTAGGAGTTGACTGACTGTGGCAAAATATGTGCTAGTTTCTGTTTGTGAGGTTTATTGCTATGCTGGAGTAATTTTCATCTAAAGCAAAACATGTATGCTTGTTACCCAGGTTTTAAAAGTTGGTTTTTGTGCTTTGGTTTAGGTCTGTAGTTAAAAATGTGACGTGTATTTGTGATTTAAGAAAAAAGAAATTTCTCTGAAATACTGAACTTTTGTTGCATAACTTTGCAATGTATACCAGGGTTTGTTGGTGACTGCTCAGCCTCAGCATCCTAAGTGTGTACTTTTTATCTTTTGGTACAGAGAATTTGACCTAATTTAGCCTCTGGCAAGACAACTAAATTGAGCTATATTGCATTTCTGAGGGCTGTTACACAGTTCAGCTAATTTACAGTATGTTGTTAAACTCTGGCTGTGTTGTTCATGTTTGATTCCTTACTCCACAAGCAGAGCACGTGTGGCGTTGCTTTCCTTTAGTAAAACATTTCTGTAAATACTTACCAGCCCTGAGCTAGTAGGATGGTGTACAATGTTCTGAGGACAGTTTTGAGCGTGTTAGGTAAAATGGTGCACTAATGACATTTGGGTTGCTTTTCATACACAAGTCTGAGTATTTAAGTTTAGGCTGGATATATCTTTATGGCAGTACAACAATGTAGTAGGGACATGACAAAGTCTGTACTGAGCCACTTTCTTACACTGGTACAATGTAGTCTCTTCATTGCAAAAAATGATAAAATATTTCAGTGTCTTTTCTCAGAAGTAGTAATTGGCTGGTGACACTAGAAGTGTATTTTCATACACTTAGAAGGCAAAAGAGTGAAAAGTTAAGAAATAATTTACTTTCCATTAACTGAAGCTTATGGGTTTTTTGTCTTGTTTTGTCTCATTTGTACATTACTGAGGAAGGTGAGGAAAAACATTTGGTTAGATCTTTTTAGATTTTTTTTCAATTTGGCATGTGGAATCTTTCTTCTTTTGTGATATCATCAAGTAAATTAGCTTCTGTTTTAAAATTATGTAAGCATTAATCATGGCTCTTTAAAAGTTCTTAAAGGTTTTTGTGGGAAAAAATGCTTATGTGGTGTTTTTGTGTAATACCCTACATTAACCAATTCATTAAAATTATTTGGACATTTGGTTTCTGGATATTAGTTGCATTCAGTCTGTCTTAATTTTGTTTGAATGGTTGTTAAGTGAAATTTTTCATTTGGCTTTTAGTCTTGTGGTGATATTTTTACTTTAAATTCTGCACAAGATAACATTCTTGTTAAATGAGGAATATATTAATTGTTTAGTACAATTTTTTTCCTTTTTGTAAAGAGGAGTTAGCTGATGGATTTCCAGGCAGTTCTCTAGATAGTGCTGAGTGCCATGTGTACTGCTAACAATATACCGGTTTTAGTGCAGCAATTGAAATCTTTTTTAGTATAAGATGGAGGTAATAAATCACTTTGAGAGAACTGCTGGTATTTTTCTAGCTTATGTTCTTAACATTGTTGTATTATGTAATATATATGTGCTTAACATTTACCTATTATACGTATTTTTTTCTATGATTTAGGCTCGTGAAGGATCTATTAATTAGAACAGTTCACCGCAAGCACTTTGGCTGTGCATCAGTTTGAGTTTTTAATCTTGATTTTCTTGCAGGAATTTTCATCCAGAGCGTTTGGTCTTTTATATGTTACACTGTCAAAAATTTTATGATGTGATACCCAGCGTTCTTGATAACTGTAGTGCACATTGGAAAGCTTGCGTGCTGGTGAGGAGAAGATAGCTCATGCAGTTTAGAAATTTGATTATTGGAGTTCACTGTCTCCTGATTTACATTTTGTCTAAAAGATCAGATTTTTAATCTTCTGGATTGGACAGAAACCTCAGTTATATTTCACCATGTGTTTAATCCTATAGGATTAATGCTGTTAGGAATTCATGTAAGAGAAATGGACAACAATTTTTGATACTGATCACTGTTCCTCTGCTTGCATATTCCTTCATTCTGTCCTTCTGTCAAGGCAGTCTGGGAGCAGTTGGCATTTCTAGACATTATAAATACGTACATTTAGTCAAATGTTGCTGCCATACAATAGTCTTTTAATTTTAATGTTGAAGTAATGAGATATACATAGATTTCATCATGCAGTGGCCAGTACTGTTCTGTGTGAATGTTTATGAACACTGATGAAAGCACTTGCCAGAGTCTTCTGTTCTCTCCCTCCCCAAAGTTTTGCCATGAGCTGTCAGATTGAACATACATACTTTTTAATGGAAGTAGAATTGTTGATAGCTGAAAGTGCTTCATGTCTCGTGAAGCAGTCTATTTTCTGCCAGTATTGTTTTAGCCCAGTTTATTATGTAGCAGTGTTATGTGTTCAGTTCAGGTAAAGCTAATTCTTTGCAAATCATGGGAAGATAAGAAACTTTGAAGTGTACAAATTATTATTACCTTGTAATCATTCCTTTCATAATCAGTAAAATAGGTTTATGTGTTGAGGCAGTGTATTTTGTTAGGTCAGCTAATTTAGTTGGGAATAATTTTCTCAGCTTTTACTTAGATTCATAACAGCTTAGCTAGATCTGAAAATCAGGTTAGAGTAATTCTTGCACATGTTTCTGTTAAAGGATGCTCCTTTCTCAGATAGTTACAAGAAAATAGAGAACAAAACCATCTTTCTTCCTCCACGTAGCAACTGAATGATGAACTGCAGTGTCATAGCATTGACTCAAACATCTGTATTGCTTACTGCTGCCTGAATGCTTTGTTCATGTGGACCTACTGTTTCCTGTGCCAGGCTATTGAAGGTCAGAGGCCAATTGCATTTCCTTCCATCCAGCCATGGAATGTAAAATAAAACAAATATAGTCTATGGGATGTTGCTTTCCTTCTGTATACTAAGCATTTTAGGATTATGAATTTAATTCTAACCTTGAGACCCAGAGTCATTCTTCTGTATTCTTGCCTCTAAATAAAAAAGATCTTAAAGAATAGGAATTTAAATCAAAAGCTAGATTTCACAAGGCTTGTATAAAATTTCAACAATCAGTATTAATGTGACATCTTGACCTGAGGACACAGAAAATATGTGGTCATTCTTCTTGATCATGTATGTAGTGAAAGCTCAGTCTAGTTTTAGATATACAGATAATAAACTATTACTATAACTGATATTTGTTGTCCTTTTAGGTATACCAATAACAGTGCCACCACCAGGTAAATTTGCTTAGATTTTTTTTTTCACATTTGGTTAAGAGATAAAAACTTAACTGATGTGCAACTTACCAACTTCCTTTCAATTATAAAGATAAAGGTTATGTATACTTAACTATATGTGTATATGTAGGCTCAGTTATTTTGATGCCGGGCAGAGGAGAAATTGTATGAAAATGCTGTTGACTATGCTATTAGTGGACCTAATCAGCCAGTGTTCTAGATGTATATTTCCTTCTTTTTTCTAAAATCTTTTTTTCTCAGCTATGCAATAAATAGTTTTGATTGTTGTTTATTAAGTATTGTTAGAATTTGCCCATGCTTCTATACCACCATATTTTTAACAATGATAAAGTTTTTAATTTGAAGCACTGATAATAGATGTTTAATGTTTTGCCTTTGTCAAGCTGAAAAGTAGTTCTTAATCTTATCCATAAAAACCCATTTACCTGGAAACAATTTTTCATTGTTCTCTCTGGGATTTGTTTGCCATTGTATGCTTAGCCTAGCTCTTTTATGTGTTTATGGGTGATAGATTTTTACTTTCTCCCCTCCTTACCTAATTTATTGTTACAGGTTTTCCACCTCCACCTGGCGGTCCTCCACCTTCCCTCATACCCACAATAGACAGGTGATTATCTGTTTGAAGTCTTACTAAGTATCTGTCAGTATTCTGTAACTGAAACAAATAAGTACTCTTGCATTTCCCAGTGTTTTATGGATTTGCAATTGAGAAAAGGGAGGCAACTTCAGATTTTTACATTAATTTTACAGAAGTGTTACTAGTTTCACCTCTCAGCATATTCTTTGAATAGGTTACTTGGCCACTTACTAGTTTAGTTATGACATAGTATCAAAATATCACTTTAGTTACAGTTTTGATGGTAAATCAATGCCAAGACCTAAGGGAATAATTGTTAAAGTATTCTTTAGTAGTCTCAAGGCTTATTTATGTGAACTGTATACTTTTCAGCTATCATATACACAAAAATTTGAGGACAGATTCAAGCCCTCATAAACTATAAGAAATGCCAGAGTTCCACAGAATAATCCAAATTTGTATTTCTATTCTAAGTGTTCAGCTGTAACAGGCCTAACCATACTTTTTCAGTAACATTTTTATATGCATTTATATGTATACACATATATATAGATATAAACATATAAAAGGAGGAAAAAGGTTGGCTAGCACAGTCCTTGAAAAATATTTGTATTTTGCTGGAGGCCAAAACCGGGTCGTATATGAAACTCACTTAAGATTTTACAAGCCTCTTGTCAGCCATCTGGATCTCACTGAAGGAAGATGCACACGTCTGTTCCTTTGAAATTGAAAATTCTGTTAAAATACATGATACAGGAGGATGATGGAAAATCTCTGAGAAAATCTTCATATGATTTGAGAAAAAATCCTAACTTAATACATTATATGTGCATGAAAATAAATTTATTACTTTGTACTGACAGTTGCTGTGATTCTGCTTTTGATTGTATATATTTTGTATAATATATATATTTTATATATGTATCTGTTTATTGAAGGAGGTAGCTTTGTTGCTAAAGCTGAGTTTTAACATGTATCTTTAACATGCCAAAACTGGTTTTGTGTGAATTTTCCACAGTGGACATTCTTCTGGCTATGATGGTCGTTCTGTTCGTGCATTTTCATATGGCAGTGGTGAGTAAGCAAGCTTGCTGGCTTTGGAAATTTTGACCAATGTGATATCAAATTGATACACTTATGAGAACTTTAGCTAGAAGGCTAAACAGGTCCTGTCAGTATTTCATTATGAAAGCTCACTGCTGACCATTGTAAATAGATACATGCTGTTGCAAATTTAACCACTATTGGTAAATACTATTGTTTTGCTTACTAATTTATATACTGGATATTTTTTCCTGCTGCTGCTTTTGCAGAACTGGGATTTTGAAGCATTATATACCATAACAGGGACTGCAAGTCAGGGAGAATTTTTCAAGGATTTAAAGCAGGAGAACAAGTACTGTTGAGATCATCAGAATTTTAACTACTAAGACAAATCATTCAGAAATCCTGATGATGTATCTCTCCTTTGAAAAACCATTTGTCTTAAGACACTATAACCTTCAGCTATCCTATTGCAAAGTCAGTCTTCTTTTTGCCTTTTTAAAAATTATTGTTATGGGGAAAATATCCGGTGCTGGAAAACAAAAGTGAACTAAAATAAAAGCTTCATCATGTGGCAACAAATGGGCATCCACAGAATGTATGCTGAGTTTAGAACTGTTACCTAGGACAGCTCTGCTTCTTGATCTGAAGGAGAAAATAAGAAGATAAAGTAGATAGAATTATAAAATGATTTGAGCTGGAAGGAATCATCGAAGATTATCTATTTCAAGCCTCTCTGCCATGGGCAAGAAAACCTTTCACTGGATGAGTTCATTCATGAGAGCCTTGTACACTTCTAATGGTGGGGCATCCACAACTTCTCTGGGCAACCTGTGCCCCACCACCGTTATCATAAGATGTTTCTCCCTTATGTCCAATGTACCATTGTCCAAATGTCCCTTATGTCAATCTCCCTTATGTCCAAACCTACCATTTCTCAGAGTAAAGCCATAGCCCCTTGTCCTGTCACTACATGCCCTGGTAAAAGGTCTCTATCCATCTTTGTTCTAAGTCCCTTTGCAGTATTGAAAAGCCACATTAAGGTGTGCCTAGAACTTTCTGTTCTCCAGGATGACCAACCTAAAGAGCATAAGGAGAGATGTTACAGCTCTCTGATAATTTTTTTTGGCACTCCTCTGGAACTGCTCTAACATATCTTTGTTGTCCTGGGGTCCCAAGAGCTGGATGCAGTAGTCCAGGTGGAGTCTCATGAGGGCACACAAAGAATCACCTCCCTCAACCTGCTGGCCACTCTTCCTTTTGATGTGGCCAGGATACAAGCAGCTTCTGGGCTGCAAACTCACACTGCTGGCTCCTATTTAATTTTTGCCTACCAATATCACCAAGCCCTTCTCTGCAGGGTTGCTTTGAATCAGTTCATCACCAGTTTGTACCGACATAGAGGTCTGCCCCCATCCAGATGCAGGACCTTGCATGTTGCCAGTCACTACCTCTGCCTTCAGTACATCTACCATTCAGCCCCGTGCTTAGTGCCTTTTCTTTCAGCTAAATTCTATTGTCTTGCTCCTTGTTCCTTTGAACCCTAGCTGGTGAGAGGAGAAATTGTAGGGAAAGTTTCGTCTGTTTCTCAGGATGTGTAATGTTCAGCACAACTCAAATATTCAGCAAATCTATTTACCAAATGTTCAAAATCTTAAGCATGGATGTACAAAACGATGTTTTGTAATAGCTTGCAATTTCTTGAAGTTGTAGCAGTACTTTGTTGACGTTGTAAGGATCCTCATCAGTTACCAAATGTTTGCTTTCGTGCATTGGAAGCTTGTTATATTTTCAAAAATTCTTGAAAAAGAATTCATGAATGTTGGCTTTACACAGACTTCTTTTTTAGCCGTAATTTAATTGTGTTTTAGCAAAAAGGTAAAAGCTGAGATGTACAACTAAAACCACACAGAGTGTCATAAGGAAAGCAGTCTCACTAACACATGCTAACATATGTATGTGGCATCTATTACATAGTCTCCAGTGTAGAATGTTTTTCACTTAGGTGTCTCTTTTGTTAGAATTTTCCATTCTGTCAAGTATTTTCAGGGACATAAGAATATTTCCAAATTTTATATTGACTTTTAGAGATGATGGCATACTTGTGTTGCAGCACCAGTTTTAGAGGATGACTCTACTCACAACCATGATCATGCCAACATTGAATTTGAATTTCTTCAGCAGAATTAAAAAATTGTTTGCCTTTATATGATTATGTAGACCAAGGACCACAGTCCACTCCTATCTTCCCAGTGTGTTTCCAGTGTATCTGGTATCCTTGTTCAGCAAAAGCTTTTGTATTTGCTGCACAAAGCAATTAACTATCTCAAAGCTGTCCTCGTCATAGGGATTTTTGAATCTGTAGGGACTCTGTGGCATTTTATCACTGTTGCTCATCTCTTGGTGAAAGATGTTTGCCTAATCAGCATCATACTCTCACAGTCCCTGTTGTGCAATGTGAGCACTGGTCAGTGTTTAGCAGTGCTCTCTTTGAGAGCAGAACTTGGGGACATTGAGAGCTCCACAGTGCAGCAGGGTACAGATATCACTGCGATTTACAGTCACTGGATGTATTTATTTAATAGTTGCTTTGGATGATAGCACTGAATCTCCAACCTGTTGTCTTCTTGGACAGTCTGTGCATTTCCTAGCTTTATCAAAATTGCAAGGGAGGATGCGCAAATGAAACACATTGCAAAAAGTACCAGTGTTGATTAAGGTACTAGCCCTTCTTCTGCCTGTTCAAATTCCTCAGCTCATGCTTTGGTGTCTCTTCCCTTGTGGTCAGTCAGGTTTCCCATTCCAAACCCTTTAGGAAGGTTACATAGTAAAATAATATCTTGTAATAGCTTCAAAAATATCTGCTTTATTTTTGTGCTCTTCCATCACATCAATGTGGTTTCATCAATTTGCACTTAAATCCTTTCACGATTCAGTGCTACCTTTGCCATCATATCAGTGGTTTTGCTTGAGCTGCATTTGATCAGCACTAAAGTGTCTTCTATTGTATGCTTGTTTGCTTTTTCCTCAAGCAGTTCTCTGGTCTGTGCTCTAAATGTTCTTTATATCTTAGGAACTTGCAAAACATTTAACATTACAAAAACAATTTGAGAGTCAGTATTTTTTGAGGCACAAGGAAGAAATATTAAATCGTTTGCCTTATGCCATGAAGCTTTAAGTTTTTAAACCATCTCCAAAACAGGGCTCATTTCTCCAAAACTAGTAATTATTCAAAGCTCTCTTCCTGTTTTAAAAATAAAATCAGAGTTAAATTTTTGAAGTGTCTTTCTTCTTGTAGAAATTATTGGAATAATCCATATAGAAATAACAGAAGTGACAAATTACTTCATTCAGTGTAGTAAAAGCAGAACACTGGTTCATACTAGAAAGTAAGCTTCTTGTGTGTTGTGAATAATTCCTGGTCAAAATCTAGGTATAAAAATATGCAGTGTGTAAAATTACTATTTTATCTCATGTTACTGGGGAGAAATACTTCTGTCTGATGAGAATTACTCAAGACGTGATGGAGTATCCAAAACGTATTGTAAAAGTTTGTACTACCATTAGTAATTGGTTTGTAGTATACATTTAAAGTTAAGTTTAAGTTTAAACTTTAGATCAGAATACTCTGGCAACCAGTGTCTGGTACCATACGTGTGTTGTTGACATAGTGGCAAGTCAAGGAAATTAGCAGTCTTCTAAGTCCAGCTGGTTTTTTTGCTATTTCTGGCTGCTTTCCTTCGACAAATTTCAGGTCTTGGCAGTAGAATGAACAGCATAATATTGTATTAGGACATTTTTTTCTGTTAACCCTTCATTTTGCTTGTAGACCTGAAATTAAGTAGTATCAAGCGTTTTATTGGAGGCAAAACCTTGTATAAATGCTTTTTTTAAGGAATTGTAATATTTTTCATTGTAAATGTATTTTAACAATGAAATGTTTTCTCCTGCTCCACTGCCTGCTCTAAAGGTCTTTTGTATTCTTCTTCTGGATGCTTGGCAAACTACTCTGTTAAACTTCTGCCAAAGCTTTCTGGGGCAGGCATACCCCAGACATTACAGGCAAGGCAGTCTGAACATAGCTGTCAGCAGAAGCCACTGGTTTTATAAGTCAGCAGTATTAAATACAGCACCAGTAACACACTTTATATTGTTCAGTGGATATTTATGTTAATTGTACTGTTAATCTCTTTGTGACACCATGAAGTCAAGTAAATATTGTTCTCGTATTATAGATGATGAAGTGGAGCTCAAAACAAACGATTTATTGAAAGTTAGGAAAGCTAGCAAGGCAGATAAGCAGAAAGGGAGAAGTCCTCAGTGCTGTAAGTCCGCTAGAGAGTGCTGTTTCCAGCTAAATCCTCAGCCTTGTTTTTCCTTTACAGGATGCGTTCATGGGACTTCTGGCGAGGGAGGGCAGGACAGAAAAATTGGGGCATTAAAAGTAGCAGTTCTGTATTACCCTGAAGTTGGCAAAAAGCAATGGAGAAGCATGTTCCTTCTCCCCATTGCTAGCTATCTAAAAAAGGTTGGGAGACAATGTTAAAACTTGGTTCTTAACATGTCACTTCTAAATTAAGACTATACTTAATTTTCTTAAACTTTTACATTTTAGTGGTATTAGTGTTTGTGCTGAGTATTCATAAATGTTATCTTACAGAGCACAAGTGGGAGCATTATTTCTTCTCACCAGAGTAAATTTATATCTAAAGCTCCTTTTACATCTGTAAGCAGAAAAGTATGACAAATCGTAGTATAGAATATAAATTAGTGAATGAGAACTTCATAGCTAACATTGTATTTTAAATACAATGTTTTTAAAGTACAAGAGATATAAATAATAGCATTTAAATACAAGGCTGGAAGTGTCATTTTTCTGAAATGTGTTTTCAGACACTTGAGTTTCAAAGACAGTTTTGTTTTCTGGTTGTTTTCATTTTGCTGTTTCCCCAAAATAAAGCCATTTAACCACAGAGAATCTGATTCTACGAGCAAGTATTTACACTTTTTTTTTTCCCCAAAAGTGTTTAGACAGTCTTTGGGGTATGTATCCTGTACATCCTCATAAGAAGTATTTAAATGAGTGCCAGAAGCTTTTGTAATCATCATGGGAAAAATACAGTTTGCTTAGAATTAACTCTAATGGGAAAAGGGAATATTAAAAAATGTTATTGGAGGAAACTGACAAATATGTTTTCATGCATAGGTTTCACTATGATATTTGATTTTGCTCTTTCTAATAACTACATCTCTTTCTTTAGTCACCTTTCCACACCCTGCAGGTTCTGCACCCTCATGGTCTAGTCTTCTGGACACCAGCAAACAGTGGGATTACTATGCACGAAGAGAGAAGGATAGGGAACGTGAGAGAGAGAGATCCCGAGATCGGGATCGCGACCGGGACCGAGACAGAGATCGAGACCGTAACAGAGACAGGGAAAGAGACCGAGATCACAGTCCATCTTCAAGTGCATTCAACAGGTCAGTGAAATGTTCTCAACATGCTGTAACTCTGCTCAAAGCTCTTGTCTCTGTTAAACAGTGTACTTCACTCAAATTTGGTGTTCTGCTGCGTGTTCCAAAGAGCTGGGTGGTGTGGCTTCCTCACTTTTGCCCTTTTCTCTTGGAAACTATTAATTCTAAATTTCTACATGTAAAACAGAGGCAGAAAAAAAAGGACAGTATACATCCAATTTGGTCATAGGTTTACAGGTTAAAGGTGATTTAAGTCTTGAGAATGTCTGACATATCCATCTCTTTTTGACATCAATAGGTCTAGAAAAAAATTAAAGAAAAATCTACAGAAGGACCAAGTAAATTTTAGTTGCCAATTTGGTACTAAGCGCAGTGTGTTGCAACATTTGACCTTGATTAATGGTGTTAAATACCTGCTAAAATGGATAATATGGTTGTGAAAAATGGCTGCATAATAATATCTCCTCTCTTTTTTAAGACTGTTATTTCAAGGTCAAGAACTATTCTTTAATTTTGATGTAGATTACGAAAATCATGTCAGATAACTTCATTCAGCTTTCTAATTGCTTTTAAAAAAGCTGCAACTGTTGTGTGATTCATGTGCTCAAGTACAAAGCCTTTAATATTGAGCTCGCTATGGCTCCATAGAACAAAGGTCTTATCGGTTAGCCAGATTTTTCTAAATTTCCTCTGCTTGTTATCTACTAAGCTTTTTGGGATAAATATCTGATGCTTTTCTCAGTGTTTATTGTTAAGTTCAAATTTTTGGAGAATATATGTTAGCTATTAGGCAGATTGTTTTTACTAATGGTTTTAAGCTGAAGGGAATGAGAGCACCGAAAGTCAACATTACTGTGGTTGAGAGATGACATTTTTGCATGATGATTGTTAGCTCAAGATCCAAACTGGGTGCAAGCTGGAGGATTTTCCATGCTGTATGCTGGTGTGGTGATGTCCTCTGCTGTGGGCATGTGCTTCGTTCCAGGATCAGTTTCTGAGGCCTGAAGACCTATCTAAACATCTGTTTCTCAGACAGCTTGATTGAGGGCCAGAAAGAACCCTGGTCATTCAAGGGTGCTTGAAATGAACCTTAATAGCTTCCAGGCCTCAAGAAATCTCTGTGCTGCTGCCAGAGTTATCTGTAAAGGAGGGGGAAGAGCAGGCCTCGACTTTTTTATGTGACTAAATTATCCACCATCTGTAGCAAAGCTGTTGCCACATGGCTGTGTAAGAAAATGGGAGGCCCTTGACTAGGATAAGTTGGTTTGGGAATCACAGAAGAGGTGGGAGAAGCTTAAGAAAGAACATGCAGATACAACCTTCTTAAGAAGGTTTATTTTCAATTCTGTGCACTTAAAAAAAATGAATGGATCTGTGAGGAAGAGAACATGAACTATTTTAAAGACTGCACAGATTCATAGCTTTTATTTATATTCCCTTTGTTTAAACTTTGATCAAGTGGTACTTTGGTGGGGTTTGTAGTAAGCATCAGGTTTAGTGTTTTACTGCTCAGAAATTATGGCTTTCAATGCTTTTAGCAGTTGTTTTCCAGATGAATAGCCTGTGTTTTTGCTACAGAAATGCTTTTTTTAAGAAATCCTAAGCATTTATTAAAATTATAGGAAAATAGGATTTTTATTCTATTATAGCCATTATTTTTGGACTATTTCCCTTCTGCAAAGGTTGAGACTTTGGGATTTTTTGTTTGTTTGTTTTGTTGTTTTTTTTTTTTTTTTAATTTTAGTAGTTTCAAGTCAATTAGTTACCACTAAAAATGTAGACATTGGAATTTGATTGATGTATTCCTGTTTTGTGGTTCTTCCTCAGCAGTTTGAAAAATTTAAAAAAAAAAAACAAAAAACCAACAACAAAAAAACCAAAACATCAACCTGCCCAGCAACTGTGTTTCTAAGGTCCTGGAACTTAATAATCTCATGCATAAGAACGGATGAGGGTCTGGCTGGCTAGATTGCAGCTTTACAGGACTTGGTGTCCTGGTGGTCAACAAACTGAACTAGACTCCACAATCAGTGTGCGATAAACGTCCAAACACTGAGCAGAAATAGAGTGTTCCTGAAAGCTCCCAACACACTGGTCTTGGCAAACTGATTTTTTGCTCTACTTAGAGAAATTGTTTATTTTCATCAGACACACTTACAAGCTGTCATAGTTCTTTAGTAGTTTGCCAAAATAAGGTTTAAAATGGAATATCAGTAATATTTTTAACCTTTTCTAGAGTGTTTTAAAATAACTGGGTAACAGAACAAATACAGAGTGTGAGTTACCATTAAGGGCTTTGGATCTCCAGACATACAAATTTTAACTTTTTAATTAGATACTGATCATCAAAATATTTGTTTTGGGAAGCAATATCAGATATAGGAGGAAACTACAGTTGCACAGGGAGGCTGGGGAGTCTCCATCTGTGGAAATACCCTGAAGCTGTCTGGACGTGGTACTGGTGAGCTGGTCCTGATGGCCCTGCTTTCGCTGGAGTTTGGTCCTGATGACCTCCACTCATGCCTTCCAACCTCAGTTTTTGTGTCAAATGTGCTTTGCAGGATTCAATCAGCTTACTCTCAGATCTGAGGTTATAAATGCATTATAAAATCAATGAAGTCATATTACTCAGTGGCAAATCATAATTTTGACTTCTGTAGTTGTAGCTGTAGTTTTCCTGGTTTTGATGTGTGAATATTTTAGTGTCTCTTAGAAAAGCAGAATTTTCTGTGGGGTGGTTAGTGCTTCTCTAAAGTGTCTTAAATTACTAATTTCTGACATGTGCTTAATGATGTAATCATACGGGGTTTCATAAAAAGACTAGTGCTGTTTCTTCACGTGTTCCCCCTTCTCACTCTTGCATTTTCATGCATAGCTGTAATAATCATTAATGTAATATCCTCACTTGGGAAATGGCCAGAGATCCAAGTTGTGGCAGATAAAATGGGTTTGATCTCAGTTCTCACTGCGGCAGGACATGAGAAATCTCTTGAGGCTTGAGCTGTTCTCCCTGTGTGACCAGTCTGATCTGTTCTGCTGCTGCAGGGACCTCAGGAAGATACTTTCTTTCATGGTAAATGTTGGCAGAGACAGAAACACTTGCCTTTTGTTAGGTCAACAGTATCTAAATTGTTACTGATTTTACTTCTTTAGAAAGACTGGTTACATTGTGCCTTTCTTAGGGCTTGGTGGGGATCTCCCAAACTATGGCTAGAGAGCACTTCAGGTGATATGTAAATAATAACTCTAAGTTGATTTGTATTGAAATTGCACTGTTAAATGATGCTGGGTAGGATTTTCTTGGTAGAGAAATGATTAAATGATTGTGCCTTTTTAACTATGCTAATGTAGCATTTGAGATGTGTTGGCTAACAATGAACCGTGTTCTCATCTTTTTTTTTTTTCTTTTTTTTTTTTTTTAGATTTGAGTAAACTCTTAGAACTGCCCTTTTCATCAAGTCAAAATATAAAAATATGTTTTTAATTGAAGCCTTTGAATTCTTCTCTAACCTGTAGTATTTAGGGGTTTTTACCAACATTGTGGCAGGGCACCATTTCATGGCAATCCAAGCGAGAAATGGAAGTAGAGACCGCACTGGAGAACAGTTAATTTCAAAAGCAGCTCAAAACATTTAGTATATTTTACTCTTTGTACTTAGCTTTTCCTTTTCTTGAAGCGGGTGTAAGGAAATAGATAACTGTACCAAAATCTAATTTTAATTTACCCAAATTGTGTAATAGTCAAAAAGTGTGCTGATAAGCATTGAATGTTTCAAACACTGATCTGAAAACATTACTGAAGTTTGTGTAGGATTGAATTTCCTTCGCAGTTAGATACAGGTTCAAACTAACAGCTTGATTACTCCTATATAAACTTAATGGGACACTGTTGTATTTTTATTCTTCCATTTTAAATGAACAATTTTCTTTCAAAATTGCATTAACTGCACAAGTCTAGTATATAACATGAAGAACTTTATTGTCCTTTAAGCACTGGAACTCATGTAGACACCCAGAAGCAACATTAAGATTTTCCTGTCATTTAGCTTGTTATTGTTATACTCCTTGGTCTTGCTGTCCTGAAAAATCTCTTCTTTCTGAATCAGTGATGAAGAACGCTACAGATACAGAGACTATGCAGAGAGGGGCTACGATCGCCATAGGACAAGTAGAGAGAAAGAAGACAGACACAGAGACAGGAGACACAGAGAGAAAGAAGAGACTCGACACAAGTCATCTCGAAGGTTTGATTTCTCCTTTTTTAATAGGATATGAAAGACTTGCCCAGTTTAATTTTAAAAAAAAAAAAAAAAAGTAAACTTTTTAAAGAACCCCAAACAAACAGGAGTTTTGTGGAAAGACTGTAAACACTTGAATGTGCTACTTGGAACAAGTCTGCCATATAAAACATGGAGAGACAAAAAGCAATACTGACCCTGGGTGATCTCATAGTGAGTGATGTATGTGGCAGTCAGTATGTGAACAGAAATCAGGACATTGGGGAAAGAAGGGTAAAAATGGTGAGTCAGAAAGAGGTGGAATGAAGCTGACATTGAGCAGCATGAACAGAACAACTCAACAGTCATTCTCAGCAAGTAAAATAGTCCTTGCAGTCACTTGATAGAAATTGTTCTACATGATCCATTTTAAGTTAGAAATAAAAGTTAAGTCCAGAAAATGGGGTCAGCAAGAATGTCAAATCATTAAGAAATGCCAATAGGTACGGGACATTGTTAAAAGTATTGCTGTTAGACTGTGGGTTACAAATGTGAAAAATCATTCCGTTTTCCCCACAAAAAGTACAGGATGGATAGATGTATGTTCCATTCCAGGAAAAATTCAGTTGTGCACTGACATCCAAAAACTCTGAGTTGGGAGCAGATGCCAGTTTTCAATTATGAATACAGAAGCTGATTTTTGGTACTTTGTAATTAAATAGTGAAGTGTCAAGTGTTTGAGGCATGTTTTCTCTCTTTTTAGTAACAGCAGACGTCGTCACGACAGTGAAGAAGGGGATAGCCACAGAAGGCACAAACACAAGAAGTCAAAAAGAAGCAAAGAAGGAAAAGAAGCCAGTGGTGAACCTGCCCCTGAACAGGAAAACACTGAAGCTGCCCCTGTGGAATAGGCTTGTGTGATTTTTGCCTACTTGCATATATATTAGTGCCAGAAATAGATTACTATAAATCTTGTTATTTTTCTGGGAATTATAATAATTTGCTCTTAATCTTGTTCTGTTAGTTTGAAATCAAAGGTTTCTTTGGGGTTTTTTTGAAAATAAAAGAAAGAATTTTTCATGTTAAGATTCTTGGACTGACTTTGTCTTTTAAGAAACAGTGAAAAAACATCTTACAGCTAGAGGCTTATACTCTTACAATATAAGTAGGGCTTAAATTCTTTGTATTAAATTGTCTCCTTTTTTCATAAGCCAGTGGGAAGGTCATTCTTTTACTGACTTTAGAAACAGTGTGCATTCATTTTATTATATACTCAACATCTGGAACAGTGTGGGTTTAGCATGGCTTTTGGAGTCATATTTGGAAAGGTCATCCTTTACTACAGGGACACACAGGGACTGCAGGCTCTTCAAAAGCCTTGTAATAATGCGAAGCAAAGAAAACAAAACTAGGGAAAGTGGGAAAGGTGCCGATTGTTCTTAGTTTAATGGAACACTGAGCATGGTGGTGATATACTTGGTAATTATGTCTGGTTTATGTGGGTGCATAAGGATGAATTAAGCTGGATAATCGTCCCTGCTGCTTTTCAGTGGCTTAAAAAAGAGTTCATTTTAGTCTTTGTTCTAGGGGAACAGCTGCCCTTAACACGATAAAGATTAACAAACATATCCTCTTCCCACTGCAAGCTTGTGAGATAAAAACAAGACTCTGGAACATGAGTAATTTGGAGAGACAGACGACTGTTTTAAGAGAAGTATGAGACCATCATCACTTTCAGATTTACTTCATGCAGAACAGTATCAAGCGTGATTGATAACGCAGTCCCACAAAAATTTTACTGCTAATCAAAAGACTTACTTGATGATGTTAGCAGGGTGCAGTGTGCTTAGTTAAAAGTAATATTCTATATAAAAATCCCAGATTTAATAGTGTTAATCAGAACAAACCAGAGAAATGAGGTAATTTGGTTTTGGATGAAAATAACGTCTGTACAAGTACACAGTTACAATTATTTTTAATTATTTTAGAAATTTCTTTCACAGTTTTACAGACTAACAAACAGTACTTGAAAGTCTTGAAAATACCAGCTTCATGCTGACCATGAAAAGGTACACATAATCAAAGTGCTATTAATGTGTTGGATAAAAACCTTCACCTGATTATTGCAACTAGAAAAATTGCAAGAAATATCTCCATAAGTTATTCAAGGTTTTCTTTTTGTAAATCAGAATAAAGTGGGTGAGCAGATCTGTTGCTCCTTAAATTTCATTATTATTATAATGCATTAAATAGATATATAGATATGTATTAAAAAAAACAACAAAAAACCCTTAAGAACACCAGGAGGGAAGGACTTAAGTCTGTAGTTTGGATCACTCTGAAGTGATTTTCTGACAGGTGTCACTGCTTTACCTAAACTTGACTTTTCTTGACATGCAGGTTGAAATTTCACAAACCTTTTCTTTATAAATACATACTTGACCCCCCCAAAAAGCAAAGATTGATATTCCTTTTTTTACATTTTTTCCCCGTGTTAAGATACTTGTCATACTCTCCATGAAGACTTGTTTTATAAAAATGTGCCAGGCCAGGACACAATTGTGAGAGTTATTTTTCCTTTTAGTTCTTTGAGCATCCTTGCCAAGCAGGCATGCATCATTCCTGATGTGTTCCTGCCATTGACAGCAAGGAGGATGTCACCACATCTGAAAAAACAAATGCAAGACAACAATTAAACAAGGTGACTTTTTATCTTAAATGTTTCCAAATGCCAAAGCACATCCTTACACTGAGGGAAGGGGTATAAATGAGTATTGTGCTTCCTTCTCTGGCTAAACTACTGTTCATGAATAAGGGAATAAAGCTGGTGAAAATATTTCACTTGTTTGGCTTTCTTACAAATTTATACTTTATTAGACATATTTGAAAGAAAACATGATATAGTTCTGTTATTTTTTCTGATGAATCATCATTACTGAATCCTAGAAGGGCTTTGGTTGAAGGGACTTCAAAGATAATCCAGTTCCAACCCCCTTGCTCTGGACAGGGACACCTTCTACTAGACCAGGTTGCTCAAAGCCCCAGTCTGCCTTGAATAAGGAAAAGGCATCCACAGCTTCTCTGGGTGACCTGTTACAGTGCCTCACCACCCTCACATTAAATAATTTCTTTCTAATATCTAGTCTAAACCTGCTGTCTTTCAATTTAAAGCCATTGTCTCTTGTCCTAGCACTACATACCCTTGTAAAAAGTCTCTTTCCAGCTTTCTTGCAGACCCTCTTTAGATACTGGAATGATCTGTGTTCTGAACAACTGTACCTTGTTAACTGATGCAAGTTAGTGCCATGATTGTGCATTTACTTTCTTCAAGTGTCTTGGTGTTTGCAGGGAAGGCATTTGGTTGAAGTGTTTAGACCTGGCTATGTGGGAAACCTCTGTGCTGGCATACTTTGTACCACCCAGTGATCAAATTGACTCTTCTTTTAACTTACTCACGCACTAGTGGATTGCTAGACATCTGAAAACATTCTGCTATGGTGGCAGATCTGTTAAACTTCGGGATACTTATGTCCTGTTCTCCAGATCTCCCAGAGATTGTTCTGCATCAGTGAGTCCTTCCCCCATCCCTGCCACTGCCTTAATGAAAACACATTTTTTAAAAACTCCCACAAGTTAATCAGAAGAAAAACTTACTTAAATGCTACTTTTTTTAGATAGTAATCATTACCTAATTCTGCCATCATTATATGCTGGTGTTCCCCCAACAATGGATTTGATAAAGAATGGTTTGTTCCCAGTATGTTCTTCATAACCTCCTACGATGCTGAAGCCAAGACTTCCAGATGTATTTCTTCGTAATACAATTTCTTTGCAGCTGTACAAATACCTGAAATAAACCAGTTTAATTAAATGTCTTATAGTTAACTTTAGATTCTGATGAACCATTAATAATCTGCCTTTTCATGTACCCATTGAGTGTTTTTAAGAGTTAAAATAGCGCCGTATTTCCACTGTATTAAACACCTACACTTCTCTATTTCTGTAGTACTGCTTTCCTGTTATAACCAGGAAGTATAACCCAAAAGTAAAATTAGTAGATAGTCTTGGGCTTAAGTATTAAATAAGTTTTTTTAATAGGGTAGAAAACTATGCAAATGATCTAGTTGGTGTGATGGAGAAAAGCACATAAGCCTGGATTTAATGTTAGTAAATCAGCAATTCAAAAAGCTGTATTTCTTCTACCTTGACAGCCCAATGACTTGTTTGTCTTCCAGATATGAGCCTGTATGGGATTAATTATGTCATAGTGCTCAGGCACTTACTACTGTGGTGCATGTCAAAGTGAAATAGGTTTAAGGCCAGTGGAATGAACTACAAAAATGACAGATGACACAAAGACAGGTAGTGGTGGAATTAGGGATCCTGAGCTTTTCTTGAGTAACCTGGTAGGTAACAGTATGGAAGATGAGAGGAACTTATCCATGTGAGTCAATGCTTTGGAGTACTGAGTCTGCTCTCAGGAAGATAGCTTGTTCTTACTGTAATGATTAACACAAGATTTTGTAGTAAGAGAACTGAAACCTGCTTCTCCCTCCATTTGTCTTTTGAATGTATTTTATGATATTGTATGTTATGCTCATCAAAGCTTAGGTTCAAAAACTAGGAATAGGAGAAAACAAGAATAATGTTGCCTAATGCTCTGAGTACGTTAATTTGTGTTTCCTTTTTTCTAAACCAAATAATTCTATTTGAGAATGAGTGATAGAAATTTCTGTCCAAAGTACTTCATCAACTTATCATTAGTGGTGTCTCTGTGAATGACTGAAATTACTGAATGACTAAAAATATATTTGCTAGGTCAAATCTTAAAATACAGGGAACCTAGAGCAGGGAAGTGTTACAAGCTCTATTAAGAGCCTTTTTAGGTTTCTAAAAACCACCTGACACTTCTATAGGAGGATAAATAGCCTTTATCTTAAAGACTGATATGCCTACTGTTTTAAAATTTGTGTTTTAAATAGTGTATTTGTTGTCTTTCACAGCAGTAATAGTAGATTAGTCCCCCAGGGCCTACAAATACTCACCTGCTGCCAGGATGGTAGGTATGTAATATTTGCACAAGAATGCACTGGTTGCTAATGTAAGAAACAGGTGATATTTCCTTCTTCCTCAGCAGCCAGGCATTATTACTTTACCATCTGTGGACTTCTTCAATGTGCAAAACCACTTAAACCCTTTATGTTTAATGGTACTTATCAAGGTCATGACCAATCAGTGCCAGGATTCAGCCATTAGTGCTGTAATTCAGTGTTGATTTTGGGGCAGAGGTCTCTGCTGCCCAATGCTACACTCACTACCTTAAGGAGCATATTCCTGAAATTGAAAGGTAATCAGCTAAATCCTAATGCCATAGAAAAGTGGTAGACAAGCAGGTAAAAATGGGAGAATAAAAGGCAGTGAAGCCAAACATGCCTTATGTGCATCCTATACATGCAGTATATAAAGTTAGTTGCATTGTCTCCATCATTCCAAAAACCATTTGCTGTCAAAGTATATGATAAATTTACATAAAATAGACACAGCGTAATAGCATTAGGACTGTGCTCTCTGCCAGAGCAAAGAAAACACATGGAAACCAAGGAACAGCAGAGGGCAACCACTCTATTGTGACTCCGAGCCCTTGCACTGCCTTTTGCCTCACCAAAGGGACTGGGTGTAACCTGTTGTGACAAGAAGGCAGTGGAGACATGCAAATCAGGAGAAGAGGTGCTGGTATGATGGTCAGTTTGGGAAACCCCCTTTTCTCCCCTTTTCACAAAGTGTTTAGAAGCTTGTCTTCTTTGGTTCCCAATGCCCAAATCGATAATTAATGTTTTCTGTTCTGAAAGCCAAGACTGTTTTGGCCACAACAATAATGAGTGAGGGATTTCCCTGTCTTTTGACAATGAGTTTACTCGCTCTTCCCCTTTTCACTCACCCTGCTGTGGGTGAAAGCAGGCAGGTCCAACCCTTCATGACAGCCATAGCTAGAGACTGACTCCTAAAAGAATAGGAGTGTCTAGAATGTGTTTATGCCTTTAGCTTGATGTTTTCTTATCTCCATCCTATGGGATAGAGGTATAAGCATGGCAATGCACCATCCATCAGCTGTTTGTCAGTGCTGTCACAACTGTGAAAAGGATGCTGGCAGGCAAAGCTGAGCTGTATGTAATGCTCCAAACAGTTCAGTGCCTAAGCAGAGATGCCTGCTCTGACCAAGCAAAGAGCAGCCCAAAAGGAGTCCATTCTTTTAGGGCTGTTTAACCATAAAGACAAGTTACAAAGTACCACAGAGAAAAAATAAAATCATATGAAGATGCTTAGTGTGTTTGAGTAGCTTATATTTCTGTGATAATGAAAGCTCCAGTCTGGGTGTTTTGACCCAGTCAAACTACCATAACCCACTAAACTGCAACCAGTCTAAGTAGAACCATCTCCTTGGAAAAAAGCAGCTCACACCCTTCTGTCATTATCACTGAATACTCCAGAAGATGAAGATAAGGAATAATTTATGTGTGAACCTGCCTCAGATACAAGATTTGGGGATATAGTTTCTACCCACAGGCTCCTATCCTAAGCAATACTACAACTAAGCATAAATTACTGATGCATAAGGAATTTAATGCCTGTTTTCAAGTAGTTAAATGTACAATTCCCTGCTGATTTTCATGAAGCACAGTAGCCTTATGCTCTAGGCATGAATACCAGCCCAACTGCAGGAGGATTTCAACAGTAACAGCTATGAAAAAGATTCCTCCCTCCCCATTACAAGTACACAAATGGCAGCCAAGTAAGTAGTATTTGAGAATTGCTTCCACCAGTGCCCTACAGCCTGGATTGAGTTACTTTGGAGGTGTTTCTGTCCTAATTTCATGTTTTACATCTTGTTCTACCCCAGGTTTGCCGAATGACTTTGGCCACCTTGTCTCTTTCTCATCTCACTTTACAGATGAAGAAAAGCACTTGTGTGAAGTACTAATGTTTGTAAATGTTATGACAGGATGATCTAAAAAGTATTCTAAGTACTAGCTGAGGGAAGGAAATGTGAGGAGAGCAAAGAAAAGAGAGCAGGAAAACAAGCAAAGGTAGAAGCAGTATCACAGAGCTGGGGAAATGCCTTTTGCCAGCTGTTCCCTGTTATTTCCTTTGTGCATGCTTGACAACAACATGTCCCTCTACCAATAAAGGAGTTTTGTCTTCCTAAACAACAAACAATTAAATTAGCTACCCTGAAAAAAGTCTTGGGGCGAGAATGCTTAAGGTCCTGCATCACCGTTTCCTCCCAGCCTGCAGCCCCTCCGCTTGCGTGCAAGCCAAGTTTTGACAGATGTCAGATGCACATGTGCACGTATTTTATAACCACCACATATTGGATTGTACTACAGAAACAACAGAGGAGCTGTTCATCCATTATCAAGCCATACAAAAGTGAGAAAACCCAATTCTAAGATCTCACAAGAAAAGGACAAAATTTAAGTGAGATATACCAATGTTAAATTAGCAAGATGGCTTTTCCAAGTCTTCGAGCTTTGGTGCAAGGGATCAGATAACTTGTCTGATTCTGCTGCTAGCAACTTCATCCAGAAAAATTATATAATAGCCTAATTCTCAATATTTGTGTCTCTTGTCTGTACCCATCTCTGTAATATGCATGCAGTCCCTGGGAAGAGAAGAGTTCTGTTCTAGTATGGAAAATCAGGCATTTACAGTAAGCTACTTTAAATGATGTAAGTATTATTAATGTTAGCCTGTTTTCTACTTCATTGGTCATGGACAGAAGTCTGTAGACATGCTCTAGTATTTAGTTCAACTCAGCACATTTTATGGTACCATTCGCAGGATTTTCATCAAAATATCATGGATTTGGAACAAGGAAACACTCTCCTGTGTCCTGAGCTTGAACATTCCACTCTTAAGTTGTGAGGTCAGGCTGCCTCTGAACACCCCACCTTGCTCGCTGTGAAACGATATACACACTGCACTGCCAGGGTTTGTCTTGAGCCACATCTGTCCCTTCTCAAAAGAATTTAAATAATCTACTATCCAGCCTCCATGCCTGTTCCTGGCCTCCCAGTTTTACTGCCTTTTCTATTTGTTCAATTTGTCTTACATGGGTGTGCCCCTTCCTGCACATCTTCCCAAGTACTTTGCATAATCCTGCATAATCATGATTTTGACATTTCTACTTTTCCATTAGTACCAAACATTCTTAGACTTGCATATCTTGGAGCAGTCCTTCTAGTAAGTTGTCTCATTAAAGTAGGTGATTCTTCAACATTTTGCCCCGTAACTTCACTTCAGGCACTTTTTCCAAAATGGACCTGTCAGACATCTACTTAGACAGAGTATAATTTTCTCTAACAGCCTGGAAAATGTCATGAGACTTCTGACAGTATCTTGGGGTCTAATGAGAAGCAATCCTTGCCAAAAGCAAACTGAAAGCCAGAGAAAGGTTAAATGCTCAACCTGGAGCACAATGAGTTAACATGTTACACATCCTCATGAGAGAACGTTTTGAAGGACTTTCAGACATCTGATGTGGGCCCTGGAGAATCAGAACAATAAGAGGGTAAGCACGCTTACGCTGGGGAAGACAGAAGGGTCTGCTAACACCTAGTGAGCAATCCCAAACCTGATCCTCTTGTGCCCCTACTCAGCCAATTAGCTGCTAATAAGGAAACAGAGCACCTTTGTTACTGTCACATCTAATGTGCCTTGGTCCCTGTCCCAGGCACTAGTCTGATGTTCAGAGCAGTGTCCCCACTCAGCATACCAATGTCCCCATGTCTCTTTGAAGGAGAAGGGCCGTGCTGTGCTCTGTGCTCGGCCTCACAGCTGGGGATAGAGTTACAATGAACTCTTGTCTTCAGCCTTGCTGACACTGGGGCTGATTTTGCTTCAGACAAAAAGAGCTGGAATGCCTTCACACATGCAGTTTTCAGAGGAAAAAGGCTAAAGTGAGCTCAGAAACCGTTCCTAAAATGGGAAAACCCATTTTATTGCCAAACTGCAAAGTGGGACTGACTGATGTGAACTCTGGGTGCAAGGCTGCAGTACTGTGTTCTGTCCTTCATGTCCTCTACCATGCAAAGATAGTGGGAACTTCAGGCAGCTGTGAGTAGAAGAGGATGACTAAGCAGCTCAAGTTTTCTACACAGCCCAATGAAGGTGGCATAGGCAGGGTGTGATTGTTTCAGTCCATCTAGCAATGGACAGTTATAGAAGGCAAGACTCAGCACTGCAGATTGCAGCATCTATGAGGCCTCTAGTCTGTTGCTGTCTCTTCACTGAGAGCATTACCCATGCTCTAGTACCTTCACCATGGTGCTGGTCAAGCTCAGGAGTGCAGAAGAAGTTAGCAGGAATGAGGATCTCCCTGGGCCTGCCTGTCTTCAGAGAGACTGAGTGAGGAAAATTTACCGTTGCCTGGGGTAACAAGTTAAGGGACATCTATAACCTGCATTTTGTCTTTACTACTACTACTACTTTTCTTTCACAGGTATAAAGATCCTCTCAGGTCCTCTCCACTGGAGGAGGAACATTTTGCCTGTGGGTGACAGATACACAGCCTGCCTTCTGCTCTTGCAGTGCTTCAGCACATGTAATACAGTCATCAGCATTAGACCAAGCCCCAAAAAGCATCTGGCCCTCACAGCAGACCTTGCTGCAAGGTGAATGAGCTCAAAATGGCTCCAGCTAGAAAGAGAGAAACCTGTTATGTAAGAGTAGGAAATGAAGAGGAGTCTTGAAACAGTGCCTAGAGAAAAGCCCACCTGTTCTGCAGACCATCTTTTCCTGCCCTCCTGTAAAAGAGAGACACTGAACTGCTGCCAGAGTTAGGAGTACAGTCAAGAGGAACTAATAAGACAAATTGTTCATTCCTTAAAACTGACTATTGGTTTCAGCTCTGTGATCCCAGCTTTGCATATTCACAGATTCACAGTGTATCCTCATTTCATACTTTCTGGAATGTCGCAGGAGCTGTAGGTATTACACTGTGTACATTGAGAGCTTAGTGACAGGCTATGCAGCTCTTATTATCCTTGCTGAAATGACAACACAGCTGCTTCCTGTGTATGACAAATGGCCTTCTTTCAGGCGGGGGTGGGGTTAAAAGAGGTGATTTGGAGATACTGGCCAACTGTGAGAGCTCTGCAACATCTGGGTAAAGTCAAACAATTCAGCTGGATTTGGCTAAGGAGAAGGGCTGTGCAACTTGAGTGTTGCAGGAGGGGTATCTCTGCCTTCTGCAGGGTGGTTGAGCCTAGACTCCAGTTCAGCAAGCTCTTGCAAGATTTTCTGTTCACTTCCTAAGTTCCAGATATGTTTACAAGATTGAAACAACTCAGTATTCTATCCCCCCTCACAGGGGGAACTGCATATCTGTTTTGCCATGTACATGTACCCATTTACAAAAGGGAGGTATTTAGAGTCAAGTCGGTGACAGAGCCTGGATTTAATTAAGATGTCAGTGCAATGAATCAAGCCAAAAGAAAGAATTGCCAGAAAATACAAATCTTTCCTCCCACTCCCCCTCAGAAAGAGGTTACAATCTGGGAACTTACCGTGGCAGCCCCAGCCACATAACCCAGGATGGCGACCACTCATTGCTCTCAGAGGTCACCTGTGTGTCCTCAGGGGGTGGTAGGTGACCCTGCTCCTCCTGGGCCTCGCATGCTCTCATCTCCAGGGCTTTGAGCACCACGGAGGAGTTGGTGTTCTTCAGCAGGGCGACGGCCTCACTCCGGCTGACTCCCGTCAGATCAATGCCGTTCACATTCAGGAGGATGTCACCTGAGACCAATAAAATGAATGATAAAAAACCTTCCAAGTGTTTCCAGGATCCCCTCCCCACTTCCACAAACAAGTGAGTCAAATCCATGGCCATGAACTGGCTGCCTGACGAGGCTTTTTGCCAATCCTATCGTTTAACGTGGCTGTGAAGCATATGCTAGTAAACATCCCACAGGCATGAGGGAAGGGCCTAGATTCCTGTACACAGAAACTTTGCATGGTTGGACAGAAGATTTGTCCTGGTTTCTTTCCACATGATGTCCTGCATCTGCAGCTGAACAAACAGCTGGGGTCCTGCTGTACCAACAAGCTTTGGTACCAGAGCCTAGTACTGGTCTGGGTCTCTGGAGTCCACTTCCAGCTAACAACATTTGTACTCAAGCTAAGCTTGAAACCTGACACCTCGATGTTTTTTCTCCCTGCTCTCCCTTAGCTGAGGACTGGCACTCCAACTGGCGCTTCCTAGTTTGCTTTGCGGAATAACATGTTATTATTTTCATATTAGTTCCTGTTTAAATGGCTGCAAGCCAAACCATCTCTCTGTATGCCTTACTTATAACATAGGCACAGCAGCTACAGAGAAAAATGAAAGGATGACCTCAATTACTACAGGAAGAACAATAAGGACATTACTAGTGTCATGCAAGCAGTCACAGTGCCCAGTGCTCTGCTACTCTTCATAGCAGAGTCCCATGCCAGGGTTTTCCTGGGTGCCCTCTGTGCTTGGCCTGGATGCTTCTCCAGGCAAGGATGTATCACTGGCAGTCCAGGTGCTGCAATATGACCATTTATCTCTCCTTGTCGTCTGCCCAGAGTGAGAAGGACAACAGCCTAAAGGCTGCTCTAAATCAGAGGCCTATGGCACTATTATAACATCACATATTCATTTGTTTCTAATTTTATCAAATTAACTAGGCTGAGTTTTCAATGCCGCCTCATGATGAATATTTTTTGGAAAGTATATCCCACTGAGAGGCAGTTATTTCCCAGCAGGAGGGAAGGGGAAACCTGCTGTTTTGCTCCTGTTGTGTTCTCACATGGGTTTTGTTAAGCAGACACAAAGAGGAAGTTCCCATGTGTGCCAGTGATGGGCACCAAGATCCAGGCTTGTGGGGTCTGACTGGGTTGTAGCTATTCTGCCCCATTTTTGGGTGCCTTCACTTCCCTCCAAGAACTGGAAGATTTCCCTCCAGCTTCCAGGCAGTGACCGGACTAAGGAGAACATACGGGATGAAGGGTAAATGAGATGTGACACTGCTGGATATGGGCTACTGAGGGACTTGGTTCTTGAAGATGTAACATCCTGAAACCTGAGAGTTTAATCTTTCCTCTGCTGCCCAGCTATTCCTACAAAACCAGCTGATAAAATATGTTCCTCATCTTGCCCTAAAAGCTTATTCATGCAGAAGGGGAGAAACTACTAGCTTTATCCCTCTGTTACATCAGTAGCTAAGTGGGGTTAGGAAGCCAATGTTTCCAGACATGATGTTGAGCCACAAGGCACTAATGTGTCTTGATATATAATGGGAATTCTGCTCCTGTATATTTCATTAAAATTCATAAGTGCAATGACAAATAAACACAAAAAATTACCTTAAAAACACATAAAGGTTGCATAATTAATGCATCAGGAGTTAGGAGATGGTGATGCAAGCTAGGTTTCCTGTGAAAGGCTTTTTTTTTTTTTTTTTTTCCTACAGAATATTCCTACAGCATACTTCACAGAGATGATTACTGCTGCATATTATGCCTTTCCTGGTAACTGACTTGAGACCCTCTAATCCGACACCTCTTAAAATCTAGAGGATTGCTGAGGATGTCAGAGTGTGATACTCTCTCACTATGCCTCAGTTTTCATAAGAAGCTCTTGATTTAAAGCAGGCTTTAAAATCTCCCCTTTTTACCTGTCTTTATCCTGCTGTCTCTGCTGATCACTCCTCCAGGTTCCACACTTATCACATAGATAGGCAAATCCCATTCCCGGTTAGATGCTCCACCTGCCACAGTCATTCCCAGCGATTCTGTGTGATCTTTCCGGACAGCCACCACCTTCTCATGACAGGTGACAGTGTGAAGGGTGCTCTGTGATGGAGAAAATGGCAACAACAAACACAGTTTGTGGGCATGGTGACCTCCCTAACAGCTTTGGCATTTCTATTAAAACAAATATTCATGGAAGTAACACCAAGACACTTCCCAGGCACCTGGCATGATGGCAGGCATGACTCCCTCAGGGGCTTAAGCATCTGCAGGCAGAGCTACCACCGAGATAACTGTGCTTTAATAGTTAGAGTCAGGCACTGCACCCACAAAAAACAGAGCTGTTTTAGTGCTAAGGCTAATAGAATCAGGTCCTTGAAATGTAAATAAGGAATTTGATTTTAAAAGAAAAACAAAAGCTCTTGATAATAATATCATTAGTGGTCATCATATCTTTGACTATCAGGTTGTGCTTCTTATCTTGCTGCTGGCAGTCTGAGCATCATCTGTATAGTTAGTGAGAAGTAGCCCTCTTGGGTTTGAGGACTGCAACCATTGGGGACGTATTAGAAGAGACATTTCCTTTGATCTTCCAGATATCTGTGTTTCTGTGTAAGTTATGGGTGGAAATACACTTGAAGAATAAGTGTTTTTGTTCAGGAGAAGAGAAGGACATTTACAGTGAAGAGCCAGCAGTTTCCAGGGCACTCTCAGTGCTTATGCTTGAAGGGTCACTTCAGGACAGTCATCCTTATATTTCTGCCTCTGAACAGGAAAAGTTAAATACACACAGCTGGTCATGCAATAACTAGTGCATGAATGAGGGTGAATCAAACCCACAGGTGCTCTCAGGATGGAGAACCATTGCAATGGAAGCTTCAACAAAACCTATGAACTGAATGTCATGTTTACCACACACTCAGTTCTTACAGAAGAATTTGACAGGCAAATAAAATCTGGATTTAAATGTTAATTGCTTTGCTTTCCTTAAGAATTTCATAAGCAATGCTCCTGACAATCCCCTCCCCTTTTGCAGGAACAGCATCATCTACTCCAGGCTCATATATAGTGGCATGCTTACATTTCAAATGCATATTTAAAAGACTCTTCTCATTCACAAATATGACCTCACATTCATAATATGCAAAAATAATCTATAAAACTCATTTAAAGCCACATTAATATCTTCTTAGAAATCTGACATCTCACAAAGACATTTTACATTGGTTCCTGAGCCAGCAGCACAGAAAGTGGAGCAGATGAATCCACAATGTCTCCCTAAATGACAATGATGGACAAAGGAAGATTACGGCAAGAATACTTTTATGGGAGTAGGGCAGACTATGTCTTTGATTTGTGGGGTTTTTGGAAGGTATATTTGGTGGAACTAACTCCACATCAAGATTTCTGTGATACAATGTTAACAACAAAACATAGGACCTACTAGAAGCTCAGCAAAAGCTCTCACTGTGCTTGAGCAGATTAACAGTAGCTTGCCTCAGAGCTCCAGAAGCAAAATGGCAAAGAGTAGAAGGATGAATACTCTCAGTCTCTGGGAGAAAACCAAACAACATAGTTTTTTTGACATATTAGATCTGGTCCATAGAGAACACAGGCACTAAGTCAGAGTAATTTGGCTTAGGGCTTGCAAACAAACCTAAGAATTTCTGAAGGTTTTAAAACCTTCAGAAAAGGTTCTGTTCCAGATAAATTATATGTGCTGATCCAGATAATTTTAACCTTTCACCTTTGGCTTTAAGGTGTAAATATTTTAAACATAGTATTTCTATCTTTATGCAAATTAAACTTAATGTTTCATCCACATTTTGCAAAAATGTCCTTTTTCCCTTGAAAAGGAATGGCTTTCCATTGGCAAAAGGCCACTTCCTGAAACATGTGGAACAGAGGCACTACTAATTTTCACAAAATTGCAATCTGAAATTTTGTAGCAACATATGAAACTGGGATTCTATTTGTGGCTCTGAGTGAGAGAGAAGTCCTGTTACTCATGCAGCACACATCTACTCTCAGACAACAAAAACATTAGAGCATTAACCAGTTTATCACTATTTTTTGAGCAATCAGCACAGAGAGAAAGATTTCAAAGTAGAGCTTGGGAACAAATTGTCCTGCTACATTTCAATGAAAAAATTATAGAAGTACCAGTACTTGTATGTTGAACCACAAAGGACCAATTTTCCTTTGAAGCTACTCTTTCCCATGTCATTTTTTACATGGCTGCAGACAGATAGGATTTGGGGTGACTTGACTGAGACAAAGACAGTGATGAAAGGAAAGTAAAGCCTTTTTTAGTAAACACACGTAGAGCTTGCTTGGAGGTATAATCGATAGCAAGTAAACCAGTTAAAAGGCAGTGTTTATCAGTGACTGCATTTCAGTACATTATCTTCTAAACAATTGTCCTTCTCTGTCATTTTGAAGTGACCTTGGAGGTCAGGAGAAGGAAAATATAACAGTTCATCTCCTCCCCTTTTTATTTTTTCCTCCTTTTCTGTATATTTACCGGAAAATAAATATTTACAGCAGATTATCACAACATCAAAGCCATGACACGTGTCTTGCAGGCAAAAAACATTGCTGTGTCTGTTTGGAAAATGTCCTTCACCTGAAGGTTAACCTGCTCATATGGTCAGGAAACATGGCCTGCTCCAGCAACATTTTCTTTTCTTTAAGTATTAGACAATTCATTTTGAAAGAAATAAGAAAACATCTCCAATTAAAAACAAGTGCTATTTAATTAATGGCAAAGCTCCCACTGACTTCAAAGGAATTGAATCAGGCCTGTTTATGTGTTACAGCCTGGCTTTGCAACCTCAGCTGCACAAGAAAGTGTTTGTGACATCTCTTTTCTGAATCCAGGCAGCAGCCAGAACAGTTTGGGCTGTGCTTCCCCTATCTCTATAGAGAGGAAAACATATCCATGAGACCCTGGGCAGGACCAATCTCTTGGCACACCATACACCTGACATCACTGCCACCAGAGAAGGACGTGGTCACAGGAGATCATCCTCCTCTTATCCAGAGCCTTGTGGGCATCATGGCTGGTTGCCAGTGGCCTGAAAGAGAGGCACCTCCTCATGCTGTACAGATGGAGGCTGGCTGTCCTGAGGCCAACAGCTTGGCCCAAAGCAGTTCCTGAGCCACTGCATGAGCCAGGCGGCTGCTGGAAGCTGCAATTTATTCTTGATGCTGAATACAGCCAAGGGTTGAGAGCAGACTTCAGCCCATGTATACATACATGCTCTACAGTGAGAGCAGTTTCCCTCAAAGAGAGCATTCCTGACCATCTAACATCACCTTCTACAGTAAGCTCAGGGGACAAAAAACACCTTAAAATTAACCAGAATTCAAAGCAGCTTGCAATCCTCCATTAATCACACAGAATAAAGCAATCCCACTGGTGGCAGTAGGTAGCAGACTCATCAAACCACACACATATAGGACATTCCCCTGACAGTGAGGTCCAGCCAACAAGCATTACCTTGGTTTTGGGCAGGAGCGTGTGTTGCATTAGGACACTGTACAGGCCCTAGGCTTGCAAGCATTACTCCTGCACTAATGCCTATTTAAAATAAATAACAATTTTTGAATCTTTCAAAGTCAGTTTAAGGATTTTGAATTGCAAATTATGTTCAGTTAGACCTTCAGCAAAATATCATGAAATATTTAAGCTGACACAGTCATGCCCTATAAAAGGGCAACTAACACTCCAGTAATGTTTGTATCAGACCAAAATCTACAAGGCCTGAAGCTCATTGTGTCTACCAGCTGTACTGATCTGCTGATTTATTGCCAGAGCATTTTCTCTGATAGAAGCCCTCTGCTATGTACACACAAAGCTAAAGGGAGGTAGGAACAGTTCTGACTTTTCTTTTTTTGGCTGTGATCTTCCCTGGAAAGTGCCCAAATGGTGGCATTGGACAGAAGCCCACAGCAGTACACCCACTCATGGGCTTATGCAGGACTCATCTCTTGTAAAAAACTGGAAATCCCCTTAAAAGCTGGGGCCTGTCCAACTAGAGATGATTCATTAATCTTTATAGCACTTACTTGTTAGTCTTTAAAGGACTGCTACAAAGGCAACACTGTGCCTTCAATCTTACAGCTACCCAAAATATCATTGAACTTACCAAGAACTCCCATCCAACACCTCTTGGTACAGGAAGAGAAAATGAGGATCTCAGGGCAGACAGAGACAAGTCCTGTTCCCAAATAATCCCATGTGGTATCAATTAATTACTCAGACCAACATGGTAGAGTTAGCAGCTGCTTGGATCTTCCCTGGGATGCACAGAGCAGCAGCACAAGCTAATTGCTGTCCTACACATATCTTCCTAAGGAAATCATGCTTCATTAGAAAGTGATGCCTTGCAGATGCATGATTAGTTGGGCACTACTTGCTACTAGCTACTGAACACTGACTGATTTTTGGTTTAACTCCTGCTAATCTGATCCCACCTAACAAGAGCTGTGATTGTACCTTTGTGGAAAAGGAAAACTAAAAATAGGTAAATATATACTAGTATTTTTAACACATAAAAACACTGAATAATGCAGTTTTAAAAGACCTGCAAAAATGAGTATATTTTAAAATTTATAAAATCCAGAGCTAGACTTGCCTCCTGGCTGACAGCTGTGCACCTGGTATTTGGTCCAGAGGCCCCTTTAAGGACACAACTGGCTATCCATCAAGCAAGATGAACTTAAGCCCTGCCTGCACACCTCTCTGATAAACCCCTGGCATCAGTGGCCAGGGTCAAGCTTGCATGGGTTTGCATAAGTGGTGACACTCAGGTTGATTAATGTAAGTTAGCCAGACATGTGCCTTCAAATTTAGTGAAATAAACAAATTCAGTTCCTGCAAGGACATGCCTTGCTCTGTCTAAAGTGGAAAGAACAATCCTAAATAAGCTCAGAAAACATATTTTCAAAACTCTACCTAAGTGGGCTTCTACTTAAGGCCTTGTATGTTTGAGCATCAGTGTCTCTCTGCCTTATGCAAAGAGAATATTGTGAGTCTGGATGCACTAAACACAAGCTCTGACCAGGTATGCAGTGGCAGCTGGGGACAGTTTGGTGACCACAGCCTTATCTGGGTGAGATGGCTGCTCTGTGCTGTCCCTGGGTTGGGACCAGCCATGCTGCATACTGGCAGCCCTTGCAGACCCCACACCATGCAAGTTCCAGGTGATGCCAGAGCAGAATAAACATGCTTTGGGTCTAAAGCTCCACAGAAAGTCCTTGTGCTCTCAGGAGCCAGGGAGACCAGAGCTGCCATCTGCCACCAAACTGCCAGCTGGGTCAGGGCATGAGCATTTTAACAAATGAGCAACAGCCTAATAATGACCATAATTTTCAAGTAGCTTATGGGAATCTTTCAGGCCAGTATGTGAAAGCTTTTTGTCTGAGAACTATGCTGCAGATGGAGAAACTTTAGAAAAATTTTCTTTCTGTTGGAGCGCATTATCCTGTGCTGGTTCACACTGCTGGTCAGATCTGTGGCCATGGCCAGGATACTGTGTGCACATCAGCACCTGCCCCAGCACTGCCCGCTGCCTTCCCTTTCCCTCCCCATGCCAGGCAGAGTCAGGGCAGAAACAGTGGATAAATAATGAGCAGCACAGCTTTTGTTTCCATTGCCAAGTCAGACATGATTTTTCTGGTGACAGAAGCCAGAGATAACACCCTTGGACATGAAACACTAGCTGCCCTCCCATTCCCGTGTCCCATGGACGGCAGAGAAACCGCATGAGCGCCCTCACCTTGCCGGGGTTGTTCCTCTCGGCGGGACAAGGCTGGGAGCCGCCAGCACTGTAACTCCAGCCCGTCTCCTGCAGGAGGTCCGGGGTTTGCTGCCTGGTCTGCCGCGACACGATGAAGTGAACCTGCTTCTCGCTGGCCTGTGGGAGGAGGCACAGTGTGAATCCCACTTCAACAAACCCCCGCACCTCAGCCCCAGAGCGTCCACAGAGTGTGGGAACCACTTAAACGTTGGTTGGATTTACCATTAGTGAGCTTGCTATGACACAGAGCAGTAGCATCAGTTCAGGTCAGTGAAGTACGTAAAAGTTTACTGCCAGCTACTTAATGTTTCTCTTGAAAATTTGGTATTAAAAAATTCTTTCTATCTGCCCCAAGTTTGGCTGTAAGCAGTGATCCACCCCAGTGAGTGCTGATCAGCCCTCACCTATACTTGTGTATACCACTGCAAAGCAGCAATTTACCTGCTATGGTAGACAGATAGACAGATAGACAACCAGAGCTGTTGCTGCCCAATGGATGGGAAAGCTGAAAAAGATACAATTAACCCTGAAACCAGGCATGTGCTTACACCTTGCCCAGTGGAAGTGGGGGAAAAAAATCAATGTAATTAAATCACCTGCATGCAATGAGCATGAAAAATGTAAGGAAGCTTAAAGAAAGGGAGAAAAGGGATTTTATTTTGTGAAATAAAATCTTACTGCAGCAGAGTCTAGAGAGAGGGTGGCAAAAGCAAGCACACAGGACAAAGAAGTTTAGGATGGGAAAGTAGCTCAAATCCTCACTCTAGGAAGAGCAGCTTCAAAGGCAAATAACCCAAGCTCAAAGAACTTCTAGACCTTTTTTCACAATGCAGTCAGAATACTTGTGTGCCTGAGAGATGCTGCAGTGCTTCTACCGAGGTAATGTTTGCTTGTTATTTTTAAGGGGCTCTGTGTGTGTGCCTGATAATGTTAATTCTGTGTACAGGTGGAGGTTTTTTCCTACCTTATTGAATCAGCACGGTTTCCCTAGAAGCAAATGGCTTAATTTGCCCCTCAATGGGGCTTGTATGAATCTGTTCAAGACAACAGTGATACAAAGATAAAGCTGAGAGGGGGTGGGGTTTACCTGGATAAATCATATATGCCTGCCATAAACCAATAAACTGAAGTGAAATGAAGAACAGTGTAGAAAGAACCTCAGTGCTATAGAAGCATACTGAGAAGATGTAAAAATTAATCCTCAAATCTCCTTCTCTCTAGGTTAAAGACCTTGCTGTCATGCCAGGAAGGAGGGGCTCTTGATGAGCAGTCTGCAGAAGGATTCTTGCATGCTTGCTCTCAGGTTATACTGGAGGAGCTGCTCAGTATCTAGTGTGAAGACCCCACAGACACATCTGGAGGCCTGATGCCCCTGGGGCTGCCGTTGCAATGCTTGTTGGTACTGCAGCCCCAGGGGCAGCAGATGTCCTGGCTCGCTTGCTGGCACAGTGACGTGCCCTGCTCACGGGGGAGAAGCTCCAAGGAAAGCTGGCATGGAAAAAGCAGCTGAAAACCAAACCCAGATCCCATAGTTGTGCTATTGAATTCAAATCTCCCACAGATAATTAACACAAACCAGAGGAAGCTTCTGGGAATTTGGTTTTTATAGCTTGGTTTGTCCTTTCTGGAGCTGAATTCAATAGCTATAACTGAGAGTTAAAAAAGCTCTGGAAAAATGTCATTTTAGTTAAGAAAAAGCAACCTACCTCTCCTAAATCTCCAACTTGAAGTTTGAAATATACATGTTCAAGCCATGCTATTTTCAGTGAAGTAAAAATGTGAACATCTTTGCTACTTTCCAAGATACTTGCTAGTATCTTGGGGGATGTTATTTTTTTTACTAGAAACTCAGGTCTTCACAGGTCCATAATATATCATTTGGTGCATACACACATATTTCAAAATAACTTTCTAGGCATTTTTAACAGATCTGGTTTTATGGAGTATTAATTCATGGACTCTTGACTCAGCTGGTACACAAAAGCAGAATTCTGTATGTGGAGAGAAAGGAAACCACCCTGGTCCCTAGTTTGTAACATGACTCAGGTGGAACTGAACGAGACTAAATACGAGATTAAACCTCCCAAGGGTGTGTGGCCCTATGACAATACAGTTTTCTCTAAAATGAACAGTTCCAACTTAACGCAACTTCTTTTCGAAATTCATCTACTGCCACATGGTAAGCCTCAAAGCTGGTTATTTAGAGAAAGGTTGTAAAACATGATTAATTCTCATAGAACAACTAGCAAAAGTTCAACAGGAATCTCTGTTGCAATGGCACATTTGTCTACAGGCCAGTCAAGCTGAGTAGTTTCTGAGAAGTCAGAGTGGTTTAGAAAGTTATCCAAACAACAAGAACAGCTTTTGTATTTACATACACATGAAAATAAATTAATGTTTCTACAGATCAGATTATTTATTGCTGATTCATTCTGATCTCTTCCTCCCTCTTTCCAGTGGCTTTCCCCACAATTCTTTCTCTGTATTTTATGCTGAAGTGAAAATTAAAGAAAGGAGGTTAGCTTTGATACTGAGTGCAAGTAAGAGCTGAAATAATCTACTAGAATTAAAATCTGTTACAGCCAAGGCAAATCAAGCAGGAAGGCACAGACACAGAGGCAGCTCCTGAGCATCTAGTAGGTAATTGCATCTTACAAAGAGAAAATAGGACTGCTCTTGACAGAAGCTGCCCCATCTCTTGCAGGGATGATGGAGTGTGGATATGCTCCACATCACAACCTGCTTGTCAGGGAAGAAAAGCTGCTCATCTGTTCCTAGCAGCTGCTCTGAACTATGGTGGGGGAAGGAGGTGAGGAGGAAGGGTAAACATCTGGAGTCAGTAAAGTCTGACTCAGCCCATGTAGTTTGGCTTGATGTGCTCACATGAGCACCCCATATCTGTTACCTTGCTCCTTTTCTTGTCAGTCTCATGGAAAGCAGATGTGGAATGTCTCACTATTTAGATTAAAAGTGCCACTTCTGACACAAGGCCATGGCTTAAGATGATGTGACAAACAGGAGGCAGCAAATTCCCAAGTGTTATGATGTGTGCACGTTCCTAATTAGCACTTACACGTTTTCTTCGTTTCAGTTCTTGTGACAGAGCTTAGAGTTTATGAACAGCCAGACATCTAATCTACTGATTAACAACTGCTTCACATATGCTGGTGTACAGCTTCTATAGGCCTCAAGAATCAGATTTGTCTCAATTATTCATTATTTAAAAGTCAAAAATAATCAGATTACACAGAAATCTGACAGTCTTCCAGCTGTGTTTGTTTTAACAAGCCACCACACCTTTACTGAATGTTCTGTTTTTGAAGAAACTGATGGTGTATTTGTAGCTTTCACCACCATAAGTTAGAAGATCTCAGTGCATTGCAAGTGACATGCTGAGCTCTCAACAGGCAGGAAGGATGCTGTTGAGAAATCAGAGGACACAGTGAAATAGCCCTTCGTGTAAGAAGCAAATGCAAAACATTTGTGGCTTCAGTATAAAGGTTTTTCTCTGGCATAACATGGAAACAGGAAAGGCAAATGATAATTGATGAGAAACATAACAAAAAAGACACAGGTTCCAGGAATTTTGCATTAGACAAATGTGATGCATAGAGCTCAATCAATGCAATGTAATCCTCACTGTTTGGAAACCTGAGTTTCCCCTTTGATGGGCTTGTTTAAATTCCCAGGGACTGGTGTGCATTTCAAGCATTGTTATAAATAACATCCACTCTTTGGAGACCAATAAGGGCTTTAGTTACACTTTTAAACACTTGTATGTTAATACTCTTGTTAGTAATTTTTTCCATTTCATCTCATGTGTTTTTTGCTTATGAAGCACTGATGCCTTGTTTTGTAGCCATAAAGAACTGTTCCAAGAATAATAGTTTTTAGAAAATTTTTCATTCCAGACTTGTTACCCTCAGAGAATTTAAACCTTCCCCCTCTTGCCTTCTGTTCCCTGTTGGTGAGCTGCATAAGGTAATCCAGAAAAATGCTGGACCAGAATTTCATCAACTGGCATTATATATAGGGATGACATTTTCTTCACCTATGCTATAAATATCACAATAAAAGTGTGCTACAACCAACTGTGAATCTGGTAACAGAAGAATCCTTTCTACAAAATGCATGGGTTTGACTGTTTGTTTCAGTCTGACTGATATTACCCTCATAATACCTGTCAGAAAGAAGAAGCAGCTGGCCTGATTTGACATCTCATCATTAAAGCCCATGAAATTCTTTAATATGTCTCCAAATGAAATTCAAAATTGCACAAGTATAATAATGGCTATAAATATGAGATAAAAGCAACAAAAGATCCTTAGCTTTGCTTTTTATGTTGATGTTTTCTAAAAACATAGTCTGTAAATAAAAAACCCAAATTGGTTCTGGAGGGAAAATTAGGCAGAAGCTGACCAATTTTGTAGCTGAGAAAGGCATGGGGTTTTCTTTCATCTGACAGTTCTGTGTTAGCACCCTTTTAGCACTCCACATGAATCTAAACAGAGATTAATAAAAACTACAGCTACAGATCCGTTTTTCCAAAGCATCTGAATTTCCATTTACTGGATTTAGGTAAGAAATATCTATAAGGTGTGGACTACCTTCAGTCATAAACCACGTCCATGGGAAATCATTGAGTCTGGGAGGGTGGTGTTCATCCTGAAACATGCCATCCATTGCCTTAGGCTACTCTGGTTTGTTCCAGAGCTGAACCAGAGAGCACTGTGACTCCTTCTGAGCCACAGGAGTCAAGATTCTGCTGGAACCCATGCTGCCAGGGTGCAGGTTGTCACGCCTTCTGGCAGCTAGCATCACTCTGGTGACGATCAGAGTATATAGAGGTTTGCATTGATCTATATGTGCCGAAACCTGACGGTAGCAGGCACCTCTGCAAGGGTCCATGCCCATGTTTACACTCGTCCCCACAGTAAAACCAAGGAGCATCCATTTAACTTTGACTCCTTCCCACTTCCAAATACACAGACTCAGTGTTTGGCCCCTGCTTTGCAGTGGATGGTGAAAAAACACTGCTTGTTTTTTGCACAGTTCAAACCCCGTGGTTAAGGCGGGGATGACAAACCTGTATCAGCTGGGCTGCGCTCTCCGGGCTGCCGTAGCGATGGTCGTGCCCATTGATGGCCAGCACGCGGTCATTCTCCTGCAGCTGTCCATCACGGGCAGCCATGCCACCTTCCAGCAAGTTGAAAATAAATACTCCTGGCTCATCGGCCTTGCGGACCAGCTTTATCCCCAGCTGCTCATCTGGGCTGCTCTTGTTGAGCACAACATGGAAGCTGTCATCCCTATTGCAGTGAGCATCAAGGGAAAGCCCGCTGTTTCGGCATCGGTACCTCTGCTCTCGGAGCACCGTCAGTCGGAGCACGTGGCAGGGTTGCTTCAGGATTGACAGGGCGTAGTTGTGAGGCACATTTTTGATGTCCATGCCATTTACCTGGAAGAGAGGAGTGTAAATCAGCAGCAGAAAGATGGTTTATTCTGAGCTGGCACTGAGGAGGGCAGATCTGTATGCCCAGATGTCTTCATATGAAGTGACATGTGCTGTTTCAAACAGTGTCACACAGGAGACCAAGTTTGCAGTGCAGAACAATCTTCCCCCTGAGGAAAAGATGCGCTACACAATTTCTGTCCTTTTTCTTCCCCTTTCTCCCTGATACTCTCCAGACATACATGTTAGTTTTCATCTTTCTTATTGCTCTTTCCCAAGCTTCAATATCCTTTCATATGTCTTAGTTTTATTCCACAGGCTTCTGATTTCAAATTGCCTTGCCAGCCTTTCCTTTCACTCCCATTGTTTTCCTGCTGTTTCTTCTTTATCTCCCAGCTGTTGTAGATATAGTAAAAAAAAAAAAAAAATTCTTCACTAATGGATCTCTAATTACAAAGAAGGAAAGAGCCTCAAATAGAAGTTTAAATGCCCTGGATATTTACTAATAGTTATGCTGATTTACCACACCAGAGGATAAGTTTTCTTTTTTCTCAGTGTTTTTCAGGTAAGATTTAATTCGGATGACAATAAACCTGTAAAACTACCACTTTTTAAATTTGGCTGAGGAAAAGATAGAGGAAAAAAGAGTTTCTAGTGAATCCCATCATGTTCATATGTGTAAAAGTGACTAGGCATTGCACTTTATATTGCTAAATGAAAACCAGTTGCAAGATTGTATTTCATCACTAGGTAGAAAACCTGAATCAGACAAGTTATTTCCATGTAGCTTTACATTGCCCAGGTTGAACCATTTAAGTATTAAGAAACATCTCCAAAATGTAAGAGAAATTCACCCCAGCATGGAAGAAAGCATTTGGCTGGTGTTTGCTTTTGCAGATTGCCTATGTGGGCATGATGTGGCTGTTCCACTGCAGTCTGGTGGGGAGGACTGCACCCAGAGAGACACAGGCCAAGTAGCTTTAACTTGCTACCTTGGGTGCCACAAACAGCATGACCTGCACCAGGATGGGGCTGAAATTCACAGGAATTTTTGGTAAATCTTGGGCAGTCAGCCACAGCTGGAAAGAGCTAGGCTGGGCATACCCATCACAGCTTCATTGTGCAGTTTGGATGTGCCCTGCAGGATCAGCTTTGTCTTAGAGGTGCCATTAACTCTGCTGCTCTACGCTGGCACCAGGACAAAAAGGCTCCCTGAAACACATAGCTGGGTGCTGGATGCTTATCCAGCTGCTGCTGGGAATCATCATCCAGAAGCATTTTTATTCACTGTTAGAGTGAAGTATGTCCACATTGTGATCCTGGGAAATCCCTTTGACCAAGTCTGTCTGACATAAAGCAGAAAGCATGGCATAACCTTGGCATGCCTGAAGTCCTCAGCTACCACGGGGGTCAGCAAAAGCTAGGAAATCATAGTTCTTTACAGTTGGTGCTTTGAACTTTAGAACATCTTTCTGCATGCAACATCACAAATCTCATCATGATCAACTTAAACCATCTTATTCTTCATCAGGATATTTTTATCTCGTACCTCCACAGTACTGTACCTTTAGTATCATGTCTCCAGGCAGTAATCTTCCATCTCTGGCAATTACCCCATCTCGATATATGTGCTGTATAATAATGTGAACCAAAGGGGTCTCACTGCCTCCCACAATCCTAATGGCCAGACTTTCATGGGGATCGGTACGGCTGATCTTAATGCAGGTAACTTCCCCATCTGGAATCAGGTGATACAACCTGGGAAAACCTGGAAATGCATATTGTAAGGTATTTATTTGACAACACAGCTTTCCTTTGTTGAAACATGCACTGCACAACCTCAAGTACCTGCGAGTTAGTCAAGCTAGGTTTTATGCATAGATGTGATTTATATCAAGTGGGAAGGAAAGGATAGATAAGCTTGCTGAATGGTCTTGAAGGGATCTTTTTACAACTAATATATTCAAACTTCCTTTTTCTCCCACAAAATACAGCCTTAAACCTTTGATGTAATCCAGACAGATGAAAGGTACTTACAGTTATACATGTCAATATTTTAAGGGAATAAAATACATTTTTGGTCACCAGAGACACCTCAGAACCAGGCCACGGTTTCTTGCTGGCCCTAGAACAGATGGGCATGGGCACCTCAACAAACATCCATCCCTGCTCTGCTGGACTGTAAGCCCTATCTCATTGGTATCATCCCAGGCTGCCCTGTTTTCTCCATTTTTGCTGTCCCAGTGGAGGACTGGGCTCCTGTCTTGTGACATCCAAGGAAACCTTTTATTTATCTTTAGCTATCAGAAAGACAACATTTTTTGGACAAACTAAGCACACAGTAGTTTTCCCACCAGATCCCTCTCATCACTGCTTGATGGAAATCTGGCAGTGGGGAGGGGTCCTTTTTGTACTTATAATGCACTGGATAAGAGTATTGTCTTCCAAACCCTACTTTTCAACTGGTATATGTGGTTTCACAGCATGTCACTAATACTTTCTTTCCTTCTAGGTCAATTCAAAATTTTCATCTGTATGCAGCAGTGAGCAAAGCTGAAGTAAAAGCAGCAGTGAATTTTCCAGCACAGGCATAGCAACCCGCAAGTTTTCTGAATGCCCCAAAGCTGAGAGAAAGCATTTAAACTTTTTGCATGTGAGTCCAATCCAGTGGTTATATGACAAACCTTGAAGTCAAAAAATTTACTGCTAATATTTTTTCAATAACCTATTTTAGAAATGAAAGTACAGTGAGTGTTAATGAATAGTGGTTAAGTGTAAAATGAAACTGAATAGACCAGCATCTGAGATGGAATAAATATTTGCTTCTACAGAATTAGCAGGCAACAAACCAGCAAGGTACCAAAACCTTTTGAGAGAGAGAAAGGGGAAAGAAAGAACAGGAAAAAAAAATTGAGAAACACCATATTGCATCCCTTACCACTTCTTTGATCATATGTTCTTCAGGGTGGGAAGCTGTCCTCCTCCACGTCTGTAAAAAGCACCTACCAGTAGCACAGACTTCGACCTTGTGGTTTTACACAGACTTGACAGGCAGTAAAAGTCTGTCTAGATAACTACACAGCCTTCACCAACCTAATAATCAACTATTCATTTACCAACCTAATACTCAACCTTTTATTCTTGTAATAGCAGTTTCTGTGCTAATACATGTTTACTTCAGTTTTGCAGGCAACTTTAATGTCTCAGGAATGGAAGCTTCATTTCCTTCATACTCCTCTATTTTCTAAATGCTATTTGCTCAGCTTGTAATTTGCTCAATTCTCTCTAGCCTGAAGGGTGGATTCACTTGATCTAAATCCAGGCCTCAAATGCACAGTTTGATCTACTTGCTCTGTCTTCCTTTGCACAGGCACCCAAAGAGAGTGATTCCCATGCTAAATCACCCCTGGAGGTGCCAAATGTTCTCCACTGCTGTGTAAGGAAAGAGGCAATAAACTCTGCTATCTCAGTGGGGTGCTTAAAGTCAGACAATACAAATACTCCTCAAAAATCAGCAATGGCCTGATCCCTGCATCAGAAAAAGCATGCACATTTCACACTCAGTGTGGCTACAAGGGTAGTTACATGTGAAAATACAAATGAAAGTCAGGATAAATATATCTTCCCTGCATGCAAATAAATTAACACACATGTATGTATTGAGGACTACCAAAACAGTACTACAATAGACCTACTCCTATTATGATGACTCACTTTACACCCTAACAAGCTATGCTTTTTGACACTGATGTTCATTTTACCATAGCTCATTCTAAAAACTCTTCTAAAGGAATTATCTGGTTGCATTTCTTGTCCATGGAGAATCGTGGACTGAACAAGCTATTGACACTTTCCTGTTATTTCAACCTGTAATTATCCTAGAGCCAAATCAGGGCAATGAAGCAGTGAACAAGTCTCTACACTTGTACAAAACTTATCTGCATCTTTACATATGTATAAACATAAGTAGGTTTCCTTGCATTTTGAACAATGCTTTACCTGGTTTAAGTCTTGCAGTTGCACTTGGCTGACTTTCAACATGACTTTATGCAAATTCTTTTAGAGGAATTTTTAATGTCTAATTTCCTTCTGAAATGTGCGGTCTACAACAACCCAAATCTTTCCAAGACATTTTTGCTGCCAGTCCATAAGTCTCTAATGCCATCTTTCATAGTTAGCAGGCTGCACTGCCTCACATCCTGTCTTCATTTGATTTGTTCTTTATCAAATATACATAATAAACAGAAATATTTTCTCCTCAGATGAGCAAAGCAACCAAAATAATTCCTCTATGATCCATTAATTTCTGCTCTCTTGATTGAAGATTTGCCTCGTCTTTTCATCTCAGGTATCTATGTAGACATTTGTATTATCAACAACCTAGACTGTTGTAAGTAAAAGGTAAATGTCTATTTTGATAAACTAACAGTTCTTGTGGCAATCTAAATATATAAAGTACACAAATACACCTTTTTAAAATAAGAAAATTCATAATTGCTTTTTCACCAAAAAGTCTGCATACATTGTGTGCAGTTTGATGAAAACTTACCACGGATATTTCATGATGATGCCATGTCTAGAAAGCAATGTCTTCAAACCAAATTTCTAATGTATAGACCACACCCAGTAAAGGTGGACCCTGCTTCAGTACCTGGTTGCATACAAGGATTGAGGCCTCAGGAGCCCAGCTGAAGGAACTCCAACTGAGTTGAGGGCTATATACCTTTCAGACATATATAGGTTCTATTGTGAGGCTGGAGTATAATTTTTTGCAGACTCCATTTTCCAGCCCTTACACTCTTATTTTAAATTCTCCATTTTCTTTGGTCAGGTTTTCCAGAGCAGGAAAACTCAGGAGTTGCATACCTTTCTTTACCATTTTATATTTCCAGTCCTTAAATATTGAAGAGCTGCTGAATCTAGAAAGAAGGAAACTTTCCGTCTTGTTTTTGGTGATTCTTCCAAGTATTCCCACAGAGGGTTGTGGTTTTGTCACGGGGGGTTGTGTGGAGCATTCTGAATCTGTCAATATAATAAAATGTCACCTTGTAGCAGTTGCTGTTCAACTGGGCAGAAACAACAATGAAGTGTAGTGGTTCTGGTTCTCTAATTTGATTTCTCAGCCACTACATTAATTGGTGCATTGGTGCACCTGCATTCAGAAGGGCTGTGTGGGCTTTTTTCTCAAGCAGTATTCTCCTACTATTAGTGTGCAATTTTATCAATATTTTCACACATCACATTATGGTAACAACATAGGAGAGACCAGCTTTGCACAATGAGCTCTGCTTATCTGGCACAATGTGGGACACTGAGCATTCATTAGTATAGTGGCCATGACAGAGCATTGCAAAGTTTTAAGTAAGATCACTATTTCTTCCCTTTAGTTTATAATATTTAATGGTAGCATTCCTTCAGTGCTCAGGTTTCTGCTGATCTCTGTGTGTATCATGCTCCTTCCAACAGTGCTGCCATGAGGGTAGCTTCTGCCTTCATTCCCAGGATTCAGTGTGACAATGTGCAATATTTGCTGTGACACTTGAGTCCAGATTAATCAAAGGTCATTGTAAACAAAACTTGTATCTGTAGTTGCAAATCCTCATTTACATCAGGCAGCCTGACTAATGTGCCAGCTCACCCCCACAAATAGGACCATCTGCAGGAATACACACTCATGCTTCCCAGCATCTGGACACCAGAATTTAAATTAAGCTTGTGTAACTTAGTCTTGGAAAATTCATGTGTCTGTGAGTGTCACATGCCCTTGTGCTGGTGGGGAACTTTATTCTGCAAATTTTTTTTCAGTAGATTTTCATTTATCATACCATTCTCCCAGAGGTTTGCCATAATTTTGATTTAATGCCTTCCCTTAATTCTCCAGTGATGTTTTTCCAGTGGAGGGGCAGATAGAAGGTGTTGCAAGTTCTAATATCTCTTCTTGCTTCTGGATATTCCTCTCACCAAAAGAGTCCCAAAAGAACTAAAATGAAACTGTTGCTGAGTTGACTGTGTCTCTAAAGAGTTTTGACTCTTATTTACAGCAGGCAAATTTATCAGTCTGCAGTAGAGGAAATGCTACAGAGACAATCTCTTTCTTTGGGAAATTGCCTGGCTCATCGTTCCAGGGCAGAGCATTTTGAACCAGTCCTGTAGCAGCTGTTTTGGGAAATCAGAATGGCAACTGAATCAAATCTGAGAAAAATAGGAACAATGTGGGATTTCTGTGGGGTGCAGCCTTCCTGAGACAGAAGTGAGGCTGTAGCATCTTCTCCTGCAGCTGGACGAACCAATTTTTTTTCCGCACATAGACAGCCTTAATGAAATGGTTGATAACATCTGTGATTCCCTTACACTCTTTTTCTTCATGTACTTTTCCAAACACTGAAGTGTTTATATCTACCTATCTATCTCTCAAAAATACAACAGGGTTCACACTGAACAGTACACTGAACGGGGAAGCCTGTGGTTCTGCCAGTGCCTGCAGGGGCTGCCTTGGTCTTGACTGCTGCAAAGCAATAACAGATGGTAGAACTGCATCCTGTGAGACTGAATTTGACTTTGAAAAACATTTGCCATCCTCAAGCAATCCTGAATTAAATTTATTTTACAATGGCTTGACTGCAAAATTAAATCAATGACTGTTTTTGAAAGTCAAAACCACAGATCTTTTACTCTAAAACTGTATGGAGGTTTTTTCAATTGAACCTGAAAATTCTTTCCTCCTAAAACATTAGCTGATTCACAACTTGTATTTGTAGATCAGTTTGAGTAAAGAGTATATATATCTATAGTCTTTCTTGGAAGTGAATTTAAGGTGCAAAGCCAAATTAAAAGCACAATGATGTAAATAAGCATAGCAAAGCTGGAGCAATCTTTGCTTGGAGATATTTTATCATTTAAGTAGATTGTCAAGGTCATTTATACTAGTAGATCTAGTCAAAAGACATTATATCTTAAATGCATCATGCCGTAAGCATGTCCCTGTCACCTTCCCTTACATCTCAGAATGAAACTCTTTCTTTTAAACTTTCTAAACTTCTGCTTCAGACCTGGAAAGCTATTTGTAGCTGTAAGTGGTGTTAATGAAACTGCTCCCAGATCAATATCACAAGCTTGGGTGCTGCCTACATACAAATATTTCTTTGCATGGGATTTTACAAATAATGAAGTACTGAAAATGAGAAAATCTTAACAGCTCCTTCTCCCAAACTATTTTCTCATTATTGTTGGTACTTTTCATTCACCTCTAACATTTTCTTTGGTCTGGACATTTAACAATTGTCTACTGAAAATGCCACAAAAACAGAGAAACAAAGAAAGCCTGAATCATTTAAATCCAAAATGAGCACATATAACATTGTTTTAAAAAATCAAACCACAGGGTATAAACATAAATTGTGAAGTGATCTCCACAGTTCAGGATGGCTACCAGCTCCAGGTATAAGATAGCATCAGACTGAAACTATTTCTCTGCTGTAATTATAACAGAAACACATTTGATATTATACATAATATTTTACAATGTCCCTGGGTGTCAAGGAATTTTCCAAAACCAGTACTAGATTCAGCTTCAAGTTAAGAAGAATTTGATTTTTTTTTGTCCCTCATCAGAAACTATTTTTTTGTCTTGTACTCTCACAGTCATATCGCAGCTGAGCACTGGCTCAACAAAGAGCAGCTTCAGGTTAAAGGCACCTACACACTCTGCATGAAGGGTTGCTGATGGCTAATACATGGCTGCTTGTTATGGTGTTCATTCTCAGAGCTCCTTTGACCAAAATACAGGCAAAACAGGTTAAACAGAGACATATGAATTCAGATGGGGGTATTCTGAAAACTGGAGTCAGATGAATTATACATTAGGCTTTGCCAGACAATTTTACTGCTCCTTTGTCAAGAAGAGGTTATCAGCAAGAAGGGGCTTATATCACTCTGTGCTCACTGTGAGGCTGGTATAGTCTCAGCTTTACTCTGCTCATGCACTGACTAAACCTGGAAAGTGGTCACCAGAGAGCTGGTGAGGAGCTGGCTGATCTCCTGGGGCAATGAGTCATGGCTGGGTTGTCTTCTCAGATGGTTCCAGACACAAACCTGTGAAACTTAGGGCAAAGCAACAGCAGCTTTTCCACTGGGTGTGAGGACCTCTGAAGTCAGGAACCACCTCACTCACCCTCAAGGAGCACTTCTATTCCTGGGAGAGTGTCATGGCAGTGGTGAGCCAGATGTGCTGGGCTCCCTTGTCTTCAATAGGCAAGACTTTTAGTGAGCACAGGGCAGTGCACATAGAGCAGCTATCCCTAAAGACTGACCAACAGCTCTGATCAGAATTCTAGCTGCAGACTGCTCAGAGAAGCTGAGTTAAAAAAATAAATAAATAAAAGAAGAAATCATACAGAAGTGGAGAAGGAAACCAGCCCTCAGATGGTGGGATGATGATAACTGCTACAAAAAGAAGTACATTAATTTCTTCCTCCAAGAAGAAGGAACAGAGAAAGCATTTGAGTTGCCATACACAAAGCACCTGTTGCAAAGGACTGAATAGAAATCTTTGTTCAAGTTGTATTTGTATCACTTCAAGTAACTTTTTTGGATTTTTTTAAAGATCAAATTCCAGAACGGTGTAATCAAAATACATTCTTTTCAAATGTAATTAATAAAGTAATTCAGGTACCCAGCTTCTGTGATCTCATACTCAAGAGTAACTGCTTATTATGTAATCCTATGCCTACCTGGTTTTTCCAGTGCAGCAGAATACATTTGGGAGTTTACAGGCGTGCTTGGTGCAGAGGAATGAAACCACAAGCAGAGCCAAGGAGAGAATGACAATCCTGACACTGTCAGTGGGGCCCTGGAGTGATTGCCATTATACACCCCTTACAGGGACAACAATGCTTTTCACTTGCTGTAAATGAAGATTAGCCATCTTCACACTTTTCTGCCGCCTTGTGCTAACATCTGGACTGCACTGGGCTACTGGATACGTGCTGTTGACGTTCAGATCATCTGCATACTCCGGACATGAAGCTAAGCTTTCAGTGGAACTATTACTAATGTCGGCTAAATATCTGGGTAGCAAGCAGTCTCTATCTCGTCCTGAAGAGATGTCTTTAGAAAAATATGCACTTGAGGCATGGAGAATTTCACTCATTCTAAAAAAAGCCAAGCTTTTGCTTACAGTGGATTGAATAGTTGTTATGGAAGATGAAATATATCTGCCTGCTCAAACAGAGGTATAAACAATTTACTTGTAAAATTTTACTTGGAGAAAATATTAAAATATTATTTTTAATAATAAAAGTATTAAAAATTATTTAAAATATAGTAAAATTGTTAATGATGTTTCCAGTTCAAGGAGTATATTCAAATCCCTTTTATGAAAAAGGTTCACAATTTTGAATTATCAGGTTTTATTTCAACTCTATCAGCAAGTATGTGAAGTAGGAGAGTAAGTACCAAGAACACAGTAACATAGTGAAACTCTTCTGAAGGAATAAGAAAATAAAGCAGAAGAATATTGAGCATGGTTCTCTGATTCACCACTATTCACAAGGGCATCACAATGACACCTGAAAGTAGATCTGGTCATTTCATTCATAGCATTTGGCAGTCTTTTGTGCTTATTTTGTGCGTGTTTCAATAAGAACTTGAATACAAAGCAAAAAGAAGGTAGATATTTTCTGTTCTTAAAGCCTGCATCCTGAACATTTGATCTGGGAAGAGACATGAGCTTAGGCACCAAGCAAAGGAATAATAAGCTGAGTGAAGACCTTGATTGACAAATTGATTCCCACTCAATCATCACTTCCTCTTGATGCATGAATGCCATTATTGGTTTCATAATTATGGTCCAAACTGATTAGTAGCATTTGCTTATTGCCTTTAGAATGCCAAATGTTAAGTGTTACTACCTGTCAGACCCTTCATCCCTGACATACATCACCCAAACTTGCCTCTCCCTGCTGTTTAAGAGCAGAGCATTCTTACCTCATCACCTGTCTGGCTGAGGTAATAAAGAGCCCACAGAAATCCTGGAATAATTACAGTACTTCGCATTTTCATACCATCCTCCCACTGGGAATTTCCAATGCTTCATAAACATTAGCCAAAACTCATTAAGTTCCTCTAAAGTATGATTATTGTGATCCATTTGCTTTAGAGGGACAGGCACATGCCGATGAAGAGACTTGAACAAAATTACAGAGCAAATCAATGACAGCTCCAGTAATAGATCCCAGATGCCCAGATCCCACATCCCGTGGGCTAGATACTGGGCTGGCTATAGCATGCAGGCTGTTTCCAGAACAGCCCTACGTGAGGCCCCACACACCCCAGCAATATTCTTGCCTGCCAGTCAGTAACATCTTTTGAAAGAAGAAAATGAGGAAAGATTGCGTTTTCTGGTTTGTTTGTTTTAATCACGCACAGCCCACCACATGAAAGGCACGTCAGTCGTGGATATCCAGTTCCCACGTGGATAGGGCCCCCTATCCCATTTTAAGTGATAACACAAGATGAACAAAACATTACCTTCCTCTCCAGCAGCAGAGTTTCCAACAGTCTCCCTTTCCTGGTCAGTCTGGTTGGAAACAGCACTTCCACTTTTCGTCCTTCGAAGAACACTGAATGCCTTGTTTATTTTTTTAAAAGATCTGCTTCTTATAGTGGAACGTTCAAAGTGTCGAGCTGCAACAACAGGAAGAAACAAAATCAATACAGTTCAGCAGTTCTGGTCTAGAAGCACTGCATTTCTGCAGCCCTTGGCATATGATGGGATATAACATCAACATCAGGGCTGCCTGTACTTCGCCTTTGCCCCTGAGTCCTCCTGATACTTCAAGACTGCACCCACCTGAATCTGGGTACAATCACTCTACCTCAGTCCCACACCCTCGAATTGCCACCTTCCTGCCTGTTTTGCCAACCACATGGAGAAATTTCCTATGAGTATGGTAGCCTTGGAAAGAATAGCCCTCTATCAAGACAGAATCAGCAGCAATCCCGTGAAAAATACAACTAAAAGGAAGAAGTACTGCCCTTCCCAAGCTATACACATTTGACCAGAAAAAAGCTGGAAGTCATTAAAAAGTTTCCTTGAAAAAATCCCCACCACTACTGCTACTGCCCCAAAATCTTGCAATGCTTATAAAGCCACCAACAATTGCCAAATATTTAATGTCAAAAAATTCCAATATTATCAGATGTGAGAGATCAAAAAATCACATATTCTGACTTGGGTACAGCAATACAAAAGAAAAGTCATAATATCAAAACGTGTCACTCTTTTCCATCCTGCTAAAAATATCTTCATGGCTGTTGCTGTTCTGTCTGTTCCAGCTCTGCATGCTAGCCAAATATTGTAATCTAATAATACAACATTCCCTCAAACCAGACTGTGGCCTCTACACTCAATAAAACTGACAGAATTTATTGGGATTCTGGTCCTCTCTTCTCACACCCTTCCTTTCCTCACCTCTTCAAACCTTGGCAGAACAAAAGGATAATGCTTCTCATTTCCTAGTCTTTCTTCATCCCTTCATCCATTTTCCCAACACACAACGGGTGGCACACAAACTGGGATTTCCATTTTAGCTTCAGAATCCGCAAATACATGCTTTGAATTCACCACTAACACTTCTGACTCTGGCTTTGGCCCACTATATTTTTCAAACATGGCACTCATCAGAGACAGGTGCAGTGTCACAAGGTGAAAGATCAAGGCAAAGTTTCCTAATGCAGCTTGTCCCTGACTTATTATTTCAGCAGAACCAGATCCTCTGAACTTCACTTTCCCAAGAAGCTGGCAGATGTCCCCCAGGCTCCTCAGGAATTCTTAAGGGTTTTTTTTACCTGAAAATATATGGCAAATGCGAAACACAGTTCCCAACAGGATTTTGGGTAGGTACCCATGTCTGTAGGGGTTACTTGAGCCCCCAAGATTTAGTGGAGACACATTACTCAGCTATATCTCCCCAGCCCATCACACACAACATTTAATCTTCCAACTGAGTTGACTCACCTAAATAATCTTTCTAAAGATTTGCAGTTTACAGCTAGTCCATCTTCAGCTTGATGATGCCCTTGATCAAGCCATTTTTCCGTCTCAAATCTATTGGGTCACTGAATGCACAATTTCATAAACCATGTAAAATGAAAGCTTTGGCTTCCCCCACTCTGCTTCCTCTTTTTTGTTTTGTTTTTTTTTAATCCTCCAGTGAAATATATTTAATAGAAAAGTTAAATGTTGCAAGGGGCTAGAAGGCTGTGAAGCCACCATTTTTGTCTCTTACTTCTGTTGCGGTTGGTGCGGTGCAGGTCCCCGGGGCTGCTGCCCAGCTGGCTGTCCTCTGAGGTGGGGCTGAAGGCCGGGTTCACCAGCCCTGGCTCATCTGTCATTAAGGCGATGGCTGCAGCTGCTGAGAGCTCAGGGCCCAGGGCAGCCACTGCTAAGCTGGAGCCATGATCAGGAGAGCAGTCCTGGGAACGCCTCTTCCGTTCCTTAGTAAGGCCATAGTGGGATGCTCCTTTACATCTAAGAAGGGAGGGAAAGAGAGACACCATAGCAAGTTGTGTTTAAATGCTACATACTTATGGAAATTATCTGGTTCCAAGGAATCACTTGGAGTACAAGCTGTGATGATCATGGTGACCAGTGAAATATGGGGGATTAACAAGAGGGGGAAATGCCACTATGTGCTTCAAAGGAGGTGAGTTACCACCTTACATGGGAAGAGTACTTCTGGTCAAGGAAAAATAGGGAGCCTCAGCCTTGTGTGTAGTCTTATGTGTATAAATAGTTACTGTGGATGCAAGAGGACAAGAATAGCAGGTGGCTAATTAGGCCAGAGGCTACAATCTCTAATTTCCTACTTGCCTCTGATTGACAAAGGAGAGCAGGGTGAGGTCTGACAGCTTCTCTGGGTCTGCTAGTGAAATAAAGGGTACCTTACCCAGTCCTGCCTCCTGAAAAGCCCTCCTGGCCACCAAGGCAGTCACATGTGGAGTACAGCACTGTAGAGACCAGAACAAACAACATAGGGAAGGCTGCAGGAACCCAGGCCCCACATGGTGCCTCTATGAACCATTTACTACTTGAACTGCATTGACGAATTGTTTTCAAATTCAGCCACAGAGATGAAGTTGCCAACTCTGCAGCTCCAGCTCAGCTGAGACAATTGACAGAGGAAGAGGTGCAAGTGGGGATAGGGGGCCCCACTGGCCCTGCAGCCTCACCAGAGTCAAGCAGGGAGTGCAGGGCTCCCACCAAGAGGCTGAGACCAGGTCCTCACGCCAAAGTCCTTGAGCCAGCCTGGGACTTCACCAGCTTGGGGACCACAAGGCAAGTTCTAAACTACTTCTGGGGGAAAATCCTCTGTTTCTAGTGGAGAATCACATGTTCCCAAAAGATTTGAAGATACAGCATTATAAGGGGAAAATTACAAGCCTGCTTTCCAACAAACTTAGTTATGCTTCCAACTCTCTGCTCTAGATTCATCCTAGACAGCAAAGACAGGACCATGCACGGCATTTCTTTTTTAAGACTCATGAAAGAAAGTCACTTGAATGAAATTAAAGGTCACTGTAGACTTCATGAGTCAGTATTCAATTAAAGCTATAAAATAACTGAAAAGACAGAGTGACCAAGGACACAGCACCTGTGACTTCACCAGCACCACTTTTGCCCAGTGCCCGCCTACTAGAACCACATTCAGAGCATTAAAAAAAAAAAAAAAAAAATCTGTCTTTTAATCATAATCTAATGAGCTTGGCCTACTTTCAGTTACTATTATCCCTTTCTTCATAGCGCAGGCTAACTGATGACTTTCATTAAAGTGCCCTGTAGGACAAACTCACAGAAATAGCTGCAGAAACCCTTAGGGATAGAAAGCTCTTCGTAATATATGGCATGCACAAAAAGCAATGCATAATACATACAGTACACAACGCTAGTGGGTTAAGTGTCGTGAAAAGAAGACTTGGAAGAGAAATGATTATGGAAGCAGTTCCTGGGACAGAAAGATGCTATGAGGAGATGTCATAGAGCTCTCTGTATCAGCTTCAGACCAGTAGTTTAATTTCTATCATCGTACTGACTTTTGATGACACAATTGAATTAGAACCTTTTCTTGGCTCTAGATTATGGTTTACCATTACTTCATGCTGCTTCTGATAACTTTTATCTTAAAGAGGGGAAAAAAATACCCAAATCAAACTCTGTCATATTGATGCAATTGTGTAAGGGCTGTGTATTTGCTTTATGACTTGGATAGGAATGTCTGTAACAGAAGTTATGTCTGAAACTTTTCATGGGCAAAATGAGACATCTCATAAAATACTCTTATGGAAGAGAAGGTTGGTCAAATACTTCAAAAGATCAATGAAATGCTATTTGAGGCACCCACTGCAGGGCAAAACTGCAACAGTAATCATGTAAAGAAAGATAGAGCTCTCCTACCTCCATTGTAGCAGGTATTTCTCTATTTTTTTTCCAGATTTTTTCACTCCTCCATAACCCTAAACCATGGCAGGATGATCTCCTTTAGATTTCATGGGAAGCAGAAGACCAAAGGCCTTTCCTTCTTGCTACTCACCTAAACTTCTTCAACACAGTGTTTTGGAAACCCATCCTTGACACCTCCCTCTTGCAGTAAAGTCACATTTGCTAATGCAGCCTATGAATGCTTGACAAAATAGCTTTAAAATAGTCTAAAAACCCAACACAAAGAAGTGGCTTTGGGAAGAACTGTTTCCTGCTCTCAGAAGACGTTCTCTGCTTCACAACAACCTTGAAAAAATTCAGAATATGATAACGATATTCCTACTCCTCTTCATCTTATTTCATTTGCCTGTGTTTTTCCCATGTCGGTAAAGTTTCAGTGGCTGATACTAGAACACTAGCCTTGTGAATGGGTTCTCAAATGCAGATGATTTTTTTATTTGGTAGATTCTATGAAGTTCAGTATGAAGATCAGAAGTGGCTCTGCCCAAAGATTCCTAGCTATTCAGATTCAATCGCTGCCTGTTGCCCATCTGCAGTTTGCTGCTACAGCCTTCCCTTTCTGTGGAAATCCTGGCTGCACTGCACACAGTCAACAGCTTCATTCCAACAGCAATGAACAGAAGACAGCTACTTTGAATGTAGAGAGGACTGACACAGTTTAAGATGTGGCTTATTGGAGAAGACAAGTTGTCATGATACAAAGCACAAAGCATATCTTTCTAGCTCTGCCAGAAATAGTTAAAGAAGAACCAGAGCTCTTCAAGTATGATCGCTGAAGCTATTTCTTAAATAATTGTGGCAGGCATAAATGAGCACAAATCAAGCCCTCTTTCTTCAGATTAACACAGTGTCCTTGAAGAAGAAAAAAAAAGTCCCAGGACCTCAAACTTGTAATAAAATTTGCAACAGAATCTCTTCACTTTCATTGTTTTGCTTGTGCTGACACTGCTGTGATAACAGAAAACAGAAGAGACGACTGTCTAAGTGGAATCATATTTATAGTGTCTAAGCTACATTTTTCCATATGGTTGAATTTGGCTCCCAGAAAAGAGAGGAACATAAAACAGCTACATGCCAGTAGTAATTAGCTCTCTCATTGTGAGTATTAATCACAATGCCTGATTTGCAGCTGGAAGAGTGGGATACCTGATTAACATAGCCAGTCAGAAAGTGAACTCAACACTGTCTGCAGGCCAAGGTGAAGTACAGATTTATGTTCCTTCTCAGTCATGCTGGACAGCGAGGCAGCCGTATGATACTGAAACAATTTGAAGGCCAAACCCGAGAGAGATAAACAGACATGAATAATGTGTGTTGCACAGTTCATGCCATTAAAGTAGTGTCACTAGGTGCATACAGGAAACTGAGAAAATAATTCCTTCTGTTTGCACAGCCTCTTTTATGAAGCAGATATCTACTGTCTGAAATTCTGGCTGTATGAGCTAGCCACTGGGCAGCATGAGAGCAGTGGTGGCTGCTGAAATTTCACCCAGGGCTGCAATTCTGGCTGGTATCAACACTGGCAGCCACAGGGCAATCTTCGCCCTGCACCCTGTTCCACAATCAAGGGAGACTCTGTGCTCCAGGCTTCAGGAGCAACACATCCTCAGAGCCAGAGCAAGGCGACCCAAAACCCTGTGGCTGCCTTAACTTGGTCCTTCCATTTGTAAAAACAACCTTCAGTTAAACTCAAGGCCAACAGAAACATATCCACATAATTAGAAATTCAAATTAAAACCGTGGTTTGAAAAGAGAGCTCTCCTTGCAGCATCCCTGACTTGCACAGCAAAGGAGGAATTGAAAGAAAGATTGACCTCAAGGATTTCAATTACCCAGGCTGACATATGGAAAAAATGTAAGGCCAAAACATAAGCAAGGACAACTGCATGGATTTTTTTCACAGATTTAGTAATCTAAATAAAACAATTCCACAGGTAAAAAAATATATCTATATATTTGCCCATGGCAGGAGGACTGCAACTAGATGATCTTTACAGTTCCTTCCAACACAAACTGTTCTATGATCTATAATGCATGTGTTCTTAAAAATGCCTTGCCTTCTGTGTCACTTCACAATCTCTGCCTGGGCATAAAACAGGGGGAAAAGGTGAATCTGAAGAGTCACAGTGGTTGTGACCCAGGCCCACCACAAACAAACAGAGCAGGAACCCTCCCCTGCCCAGTTCCAATAGTGTTTTCTCAACCTCACTTCTAGCACCACTCATATTTTGGAACTGTTCTGCTTTAGTGCAGAAGTAGCAGACACATTACCCAGATCAGGGTAGACAAGTATGTTTCAGCTATGGTGTCACTGCAGCAGCCTTATCCCTTTGTAATTTGGTCTTGACACAAGCTGGGGTTCAAAGTATCAACAGTGTGTATCATACCGTTGTTACACAAACTTCCTGAGTGCTCTAGCACCCATAAACTAATCCAGTGGAGAGGATGATGGACAAAAAAAAGCTGATCAACAAGGAGCATTCTGGATAACCTGGTGCTGATAATCTCACTTGTGAGTCCCTGGTGAGAAGTTCTGCTGTTCCTAGGATGAAAGGAGAGGTGGGGTTTAATTGGAGAGGTTGACTCACGAGAAGGTGTTGACAATTCCTGCCCCAGGAACCATTCACACCATGTGTGCATTAGCAGTGACAGTAGTCCAAACATAACCCAAACACCAACCACATGGAATTCAGACCAAAAACCTGAAACTCAAAAGTTTTGTAAGACTCCAGAGATAACACCAACTCTTCTTATCTCACTTTGCCAACAGTGCACCAAGAAATGGAGTCAAATATGGAAAAGAAGCGAGGCACCTGAACTCCCACTATATCTCATGTTACAGATATAAGCTAAAATGCAGCAAATACATGATCTTCCATCCAGTCCAACCATACTGATGCTTAAGATGTCAGAGACAACAATATCTTTGGCAGTTAAGATGACTGCCATCTTGCTGCTCTTTGAACCTGATGGCATTGTAACATCCTTGCTCAGAAAACTGATTTCTGTGAATCCAGGTACTATGTACAAAATTTCTCTTTTTTTTTCTTTTTCTGCTATATAGGGAAATTAATCCTGGAACAGAGCACTTCACAGAAATTATTTTTCCTTGGTAATTCTGAGTTCCTGCAAGGATTAACTATTGTGTGAATGTTGCATATGGAAAGAAGCTTTATAAGTACCTGATTTTTTTTTTTTTTAATGCATGTCCCTTTTCCAGTTTCTATAAAAAACTGTTTCATGTCAAGAAGAATCCTTAAGCTACTGTAATCATCAACTATGGCTAGGAAGGTTCTGCCCACATTAAACCTTACTCAATAGTGATAAAGAAGGGAATGAGCCGTGTAAAAAGCAAAGCTTAAACTTCTGGATTACAGTTTCCAGTGAACATTTGCTGAAAGATAGGCTGCAAACCCCATATCTAAGCAGACAACTATAAACAAGCTGATCTGCACCTGCACTATGAATTTCATAATGCCAGCAATATTTCCAGGTGCTTGCCACTGCTGTTCTGTGCACTCTGTACCCTGGCATTGATGCACTTGGGTATTCTCTCCCTGATGAGCTCTCAGTGTCAGAGATTTGCCATCTTGTTTGGGATAAAAATGCATATTTTTCACTTAAATGGGAAATTGTCCCAGTTACAACTGCTCTTTCACTTCAATAACCCTGTAAACAAAAGCCTTTTAGAGACAGCTTCCTGACACCTGGGGCATCAGGGCTGGCTGGGAGGGCAGCATGGGCCAGTGGCATGATCCCTGCTGCCTCTGGAGGGCTGAGGATCAGCAATTCCTTCCTACGGTTCCATAAACACTGCTCTTCTCGGTGTCAGCACAGAGATAGCTATGATAGAAGCTAAGATGAGGCAAATGGCTTCTCTGTCTAGCTGTCAGAGAGATTTTCTCATGTTATTTGCTCTCTATTGTCAGCCAGAGGCCTTTGCTATAGTAAAAGCACGTAATAGATTTAGTGGTTCTGTATTTCTACATTACCAGTATCTAAATATTTATAAAGGTCCTCATAACATTTATTGTTTTAATCTGTTATTTAGCTTAAATACTTTCCCACAAGATAGGAAAACCTCTCATTTATGAGGAAAACCTCATATTTATCTTTTTCAGTTTAATTTCTGTGTATTCCCATTATGGTTTCCTAAGGGTTTTTTCCACAATTTTTGTATTAATGAAGACATCACAATTCAATAAATTCTGGAAAACTACCTTTCTAGCAAAGCCTAAAATGCTGCTTTGTTCTGTCTGTAAAGATATGACCCCAGGGAAGGGCTGTCATTTTCACAACGCTTTTGCACTAAGGTGCTGTCAAACAAAATATATTTGTGCATTATATAAGGAATGTGTGCAGGAGTATCTGTATACTTATATTTCCACGTCAGCTACTCTGTATGAATTTGAGTCCACCACTAGAAAAAGGAGTTATAGCTCTCATAGATTAAAAAGGTAAGATTTTCTAAGCATAAGAGGAAAAAAAAAAGAGAATTCTTGATAATTACAATTTAGTCATCAGCTGCAGTGACATATTCCCATTTCTGTGATTTGTTTGCTGAGAAGAAGAAGCAAGTATGGCTTGTCATCATGTTTCAGGCCCTTGAAAGTATTTTGCATTAACAAACAACAGAATTGCTGCTCAGAGTTCAGACCCCACAATTCCCAAAACTGCCAATGGACAAAGAGCTTGGAGTCAGACAAAAACTGAACAAGCATTCAATGAAAACCAAATACCTATTTCATATTTGGCTGCTCATATTGAAAAAAGGAGGGAATCTCCATATTTCCTACTAGTTTTCAGGAGAGTCGAAAGAACTTGGAACACATTTTTAATCTTAAATATAATGTAGAAGTTAAATTTCATGTGCATGCTGGCAAAGTATCATCTGACATGAGGTCATGTTTAAGATTTTTTTCCCTTTTCTCTTTACAACACAGAAAGTTGTATTTCAACTACCATCTTGAGCTTCTATTATGAAATCTTTTAAATGGCCCATTAGCATCTATCATGGGAACAGGGAATTGGAAGAAATTGGAAAACAATATGAGTTGCCTGCAATTGCAGACAAAAATCATGGCTGGGGTTGTTGTGCAAAGATCCCAGTTATTGTTGGGACTAAGTACAAATTGTTGGTCCAGATCATGTTCTCTTTCTCTTCTGACACTTCTTTCAGGCCATTATTTTGTCACTGATGATTTTGAAACCACAACTCTACTGATTTTTCTTCAAGGTGGGATTATAATTTTGATTTCTAGTCTTAAAGCAATTCAACAAATTTCAGCTATTTTACATATAGGGAAATGGAGTTGTTAATTGCTAGAGGGAGCTGAGATGGGCAAGCAGGCACCCAAGGCTGGAAATTCAACTTTTTTTTACAGGTCAGTACACCTTGTTTTTGCTTAACATAACTTCTTTACAGAAGCCAATATTCACATTTGACTTTATGAATAATTCTTTTGCTTCACCTTCTATGCCCCTTTCCCCCATGCTCTTTCCCCAAATGCTCTGAGAATGCACAAAAGCATCAGCAGACTCTTCCCACTGCTCACATAAGGCATAGCCTTGAGTTGCTTCTAGAGCCTCTACCTTTTCCAATAATGTCTTTAAATGTAATGCTTGTGGAGCACAAGTAGACCTGGAGCTACAAAACTGAGGAGTCACGCAGGGTGGAAGACTGCAGTCTATTATTCATTATTTACTCCTAGATTACAAACAAACTAATTTGCCTAAGTTACTCCTAAACAAACGTTTGTCACCACAAAGAAGATACTGGCCAGATGTACAGAACCAGAGTGATCTTGTGTGATACAAAACAACAGCAGTATCTATTTGTACTGAACTTAATTAAAGACTGAAGCTCCCAAAGAGTGATCTACATATCTCATGCAATCTACTCACACCAGCTGACACAAGCAAGAGAAACAGAGGTAGCACAGTGTCTCTAGTTCCTGGTAGGTGCTCAGGTACTGACACAGCAAGGAACCTATGAGTATTTGGTTAGGAGATTCAGAGCAAAATAAGTGAGAAAAACAAGACACATGGGACTAGCAGTTTTGAGCTGGTGAGAGCCTGTAAACCTTGCTGATGGCTTGTAATACTTACAGCATTCAACAAATAATACATGATTTAAACCTACCTATCCTGTCCAAGTGCTGTATTAAAGTACTGAAGTGCTAAAAACTCCTCTTTACTTCAGTAGAAGTGGAGGCTGATGAAAACTTTACCAAGTGCTTTCATCACCTTTCAGTGTCATTACCTATAAAACACTCTTCAAAGATTCAGCTTTTCCACCTAAAGAAATGTTGAACTTGAACATTTTTCCAAAAGAAAATGAGAAAACACAAATTAGAAAGAGAGTTTTCTTCACGGAAAATGTAGGTACTTAGTGATATTTGCACATTCTTTTATCTACAGAAATTGTGCATGAGGGAGCAATCACAAGTAATGTGTATCAGTTGGGTATTTAGAAAGCAACATAAAACCTGCCATGAGCAGCTCTGAGCTTCATATCTGCTTTTCAAGTCCATCCAAGACCACTCAAAGAACTAGCACTCAGGCAGCAATCTTGACCACTGATTTTGCCTCATACTAATAAAATAATGGTAATAAAATTCCTTTTTACATTAGGAATTGAGATCATATATAACAAAGCTGCAAGCAGGATCATAAAAATATTCCTCATTTAAAATATTAACTAAAAAATGAGCCTAAGGAAAATCACAGCATATATATATATATATATATATAGGCTCGAAAATTGCTGCTAAAATCAGGTTATCTGTGACAAAAATAGCAACTGTGAAGACAAAGGAATTCTTGAGGCATTGCAATGCTCTTTCTCAAAGTACCACACAATCCAGTACATTACATTTTTCAAATTATGTAGGTGCACGTGTAATTAATGTTAAGAATAAGCATTCAATCTGTTGATTCATATGCTTTTCACATTTATTGTTCATATGCTTTTCATGCTTATTGTTTAGTCTTTTGATCACCAAATTATATTCAACAGGTATAACTAGCCTCCTGGAACTTAATATCTCAGCGTTGTCTTCCCCTCCTCCTATCCCCACCTATGCTATAAAAACTGTATGATGCAGTGAGCAAAATATGTTTGCAATGGGACTAGTGGGATTGGTTTTTTAACAGGACTGACAGGATCAGCTTAACCCAAATTCTTGCAGCTACAGACAGAAAAGCCTGACAGCCAGAAACTTTGTATTTACACCTACTTAGGATGCATTTATTTTTAAAATAAAACTAATTACAATATCTGCTATGTCACAGACTCAGCAAGTCAGCACTACTGAGAGCAGGTGTGAGGCTTCTGTTGGGAAAAAGAAGTAACACATGCCCATAAGTCTCTAGATATAATAAAAAGGGAATACTGTGTTCAGTTTCAAGGTGTTTTCAACCCAAGGCTTGAGTTTACTACTGTGTTCTCCACTGGAGTTTGAGGAAATTATAGGAAATAATGGAGGTACAGTCAGCAAATAACAAATGCTGTCTTTATACCATCTCATTCACAGAACATGCTGTGGACAGCAATCCACAGATCCAGCTCTGGTGGCACTTGTGTCTGACCACTGTCACCCAAAAGTCACATAACATCCCTTTTAGGGCAGCATGGACATCTAAATTATATTGCTAACACATCTTGGCACATATCATGCTCTAAACACATCTTTGCTTCCTCATAGGGAAGGTCACAAAAAAGGAGGTCTCAGCACACCTCAGCAGTTGAAAAACCACAGAGATCCCTGTCAGATGCCTGTCTGAGTCTTAAGCAAATGTCTCTTCCAGTACAACTATTTAGCTTCTTAAGATGTCACAAATGTTTCCCATATTCTTATCAAATCTGATGTCTACTATTCAACAAGGACCCCAAATCAGCCCTATTAGTAAACTTTATGGCAGTCTTCTTTTTTGCACATAGGATTAGAAGAGGGTGGATCAGAGGGACATCACAAGCCAGTTTTCAGAACAAATCCCTCCAGACCCATTGGGCATACAAAAATCTTCACTGCTTATGTTTCATGGGTTCCACCCAGTTGAATATGAGATATTTCAGTGAGATATTTCACCCATCCATTAAAATAAACACACATTGTAAAAACATTTAAGGGCTTCAGAAAGTCTAAATCCAGCCACAGCACAAGTATGGCTGGAACGTTGTTTATAGCTTCCTGAAATCTCACATAGTAGGAAATGCTCACTTATGCTGTAAAAATTGTGAACATTTCTCTTTTTTTGGAACATGCTTTTATAACAGAACCATCAGAAATACTTTTAACCTGAATTCCTTTACCCAAATCTAAAAAAAAAAGCCCAATCCACTCACCCTTCTCCCCACATAGGCACCTATAGGAAGTGCTGTGTTCAATATCATGGAAAGGACTCAAGATAGCAGTGGTGTGGCTTCCCTCCTGTTGTATGCAGACCACTGTCAGTTCTTGCTTGGCAGGGAAGGCTGAAGGAGCTCACACCCTCACATCTCAGTTTTCAGGAGTGTTCTAACCACTAAAGCTCAGATTGGGATATGGCTGATTTCTGCTCCTCCCCCTAAAGCTTATGTAGAGAAGTGAATTAAACAAGAGGGAGACCAATGCTGCATCCAAATGAAAAACTGGCGCATAGGGAGAGAGAAATTGAGTCCTGTTCAGAGCCTGCTGTGGCTTTTCAGTTGAATTTGAGAGAGATTCACAGGAAAGGCAACTCTCCTCTTAGTCCAGCCAATATATTGGGTAAAGTCTGACAATGCCATCAAGGCACACAAGTATTGGCCTTAGAGGCTTCAGACACAGGCTGAGAAACTCTCCAGAAAATTGTGTTTTGTTTTCTCTGATCACAAGTATATAACTGGTGAATCAAGGAATAAAACACAAATTAAAATGCAAGCAGGAATTCAGCCTTGAAAGCCCTTAAGGATAAAAGATGCCTTCAGAAGTGGGTACCATATTACCAAAAATACAAGATGGATATCCCTGACAAAGAGAAGTACCATAAAGTCATAGAAGAGCCCAGGCTGGAAGGGACCCCAACAGATAATGTTGTCCAATCTTTCACAGGAGAGGAAGCCTAGATGGGATTATCTATCATCCTCTTCAAAACTTTAAGTAATAAAACTTTTATCTGAAGTGATTAACCTTAAGCAACTTGAAAACCTTAAGTGATGGGAGCTATACTATATCCCTTGGGATGTTGTCCCAGTGAACAATTTTACTCACTGTGAAAAAAAAAATAGGAGAAGAAAATAAATTTTGCTCTGTACCTTCCTTTAAACCAATTTTTCTCACGCTGTTGCTCTTTCCTATTCCTTAGCTTACAGATGTTATATGTTTCTTTAGGTTTTCTTAGTCACTTCTATTCTCTCAAATTTCATGCTATTTTTGTATTGTATAAATAAGAGAAGATCATTAGGTGGTTTAAGTTGGAATGAACCTAAAAGACCATCTAGTCCCAGCCCCACCTTTCATGGACGGGGTCAGCTTTCACTAGACCAGGTTGCTCAAGGCCTTATCCATCCAACCTATCCTTGAACACTGCTGGCATCCGCAACCTCCCTGTGCAAGCTGTTCCGGTGTCTCGCCATCCTCACAGTAAAGAATTTCTTCCTTATATCTAACCTAAGTTTTCCTTCTTTCAATTTGTACCCATTACTCCTCGTCCTATCACTAGAGTCCCTGGCAGAGTCCCCCTCTGGCTTCCCTGTAGGCCCGATTCAAATGCTGGATGTTTTCTCTCTGCTTTTTTTTTTTTTTTCTTTAAATATTCAATTTTTAGAAAAGCCCCTTCAGAATAAGAGGCAGTCATTTCATCCTGTCCTGTTACAAAACACATTAACTTTTGTATTCTTCCAAATACAAAATAATATTGGAATTATTTTAAATAATAAATTTAAAATAGTGGAATCTTCTTTAGGAAGCTGCAATTTCCTTTCCCTTTTACAACAATGCAGCCTTGAAAATTTCAATATCCAAGCTCTAATGACTGGTCTCCTGTTCAATTTTAAAATATAAACATCATGTGTACATCTGGACACAGAGACCACGGTGGGAAAACCTGAGCAGCAGGTTTGGACCTTGAGCATGAGCTGCAATTATATTTCCCTAGGTAATATGGGATGGTGGCCCTGCTCTTGCTGTTCTAGGAGAAGGAACATCCTGCCTGACCTTGCTGCTCCCACAAAATGGGTAAGGGCTGCTGTGCTACAGCCTGTCCTGAAATGAATCCAAACTGTGCATTCTCTGTGACAGTTTGTGGCATCTGGGTGACTCAGACAGCCTCTGTGCCTGAGGCTGTTCCAGCCCAGGCTGTGATTTTGTTAACGTCACAATTTAAGTAGACTTGGGTCTTGTTAGCGGTAATGATGGACTCCCTGAAGGAAAACCAAGGTGGCATTGGAAATGATGTCATTTCATTATCAGCTCTGAGACAGGGATAATTACATCTGTCTTCTTCAAACTGAGATGATCCTGGTCCTTCAGAAGGCAGCTGGCAATCTAACTTCACAGCATGCTCATGCCATGCCTCATCATCTGCTAATTTTCACATCAAAGGCGTCACTCAAGGTGACCCAAACCATCATCAAAAGACAGGATCTCCAGCTGGATATATATACTAGTGTTGAGTGGACAGCACCATGCTGGGGGCATTGGACATGTTTGCAGCCCTGACTGAGACATATATAAAACAAATCCTACTTTCTTCATGTAAATATAACATTACAGCATGCTGTTAGTGCAGATGGCTTGATAAACCACATAATAGAGAATAGACTTACAGATACAATGAGAAATTTCCCAACAGTTATGAAATATCCATCTTAGCCTGATATGGACACTGAAGATTAAAAAAAATGGTAGACAGACTAAACAAAATTCGTAGTGTGTTCAAATATTTATATTAGAAATTGAGACGTGGGTTTCTGTCTTAGACCAGTGTTTGGCAGTTTACCTATCTGCAGCTTCTGAAGAACTTCCTTAACTGCCCTGAAGCAAGTTTACTTCCTGAAGGGCAAAGCCAGATACTCAGCATTGTGTGTTTAAAAGTGTACAATACAGAGAGAAAAGGAGGAAGAAGAAAGGTAAATAAATACCTGACAATTAGTGATTGTAAACAGAACAGCCTCATGGCAACTTACTTTCTTTTTCTTTAAAAGCCAATTGAAGATGCTACAGTGCCATGTTGCAGGGTTTTCTGAGTGCTAATATGCTGGCATTAAGATGACCTTCCAAAATGGAGCACAAAGTATCCTGTAAAGGTTAACCACATTCAGTTTACAGAGGTGGTGCTGCTTCCTAGGGATTGTCTGCAACAGGGAAGTACATGGTTATTGTGGTGCTTGTGGAATGAAGCCTCAGGCACACCATGTATATTATATGCGGAGACACACACATCTGAGAATAGCTCCCCTGGAGACATGCCCGTTCCAGAGTAAGAGTATTCACCAGAGAAGCTATTCTAGAATAAAAACAGTATTGTCACTTGATACCCAACTTTATGATGGATTAATTTCCCTATGTGCTCAAACCACTTTTCTGGGATAATTCCTGCCCTTTCTTTGCTGCCCTTTCTTCTGGATACCAAATGCCTCACTGTTTAAGCCCCAGGTCTCTTTGATAGATGGAGTCTACCACTCAGTATGCCACATCTTGAAAATTAGTTACTGTTTGCTTTAATATGTAATAAAAAATCCTTTTTTCTTACTATGGGTTTTTTCAATGTCTCCCACAACACAAGATTTGGCTTTTTAAACTACCATAGCATAAAAAGCAGTAAGAGTTAAAGCACAAAGCCCTGACTGTAGGAGCACTTTTATTCCCTCAGCGCCTCTAGCAAAAAGGAGAGCGGGGAATAAAAGTGACACCCATTTACCTTCTAAAAGCACAAAAGAGTTTGGGACTTCAAACATCCATGTGTTACTAAATATGTCTCTGCATCCACATGTTGCTAAAGAGGCAGAATCATGAGTCGCCTGAACTTCTGTGCTCAGCCATGGACCTGACAATTCACCAATGGCTTGCAAGGGTGAGGAACATTTCTCTGCAATGTGACTTTTTTAGACCTGGAAGAAGCAGTCTTTGCAAAGCAGCCAGAAGGGAGGGGAGGATAACATCAGCAACTGCTTCCCTGGCACAGGGTACCGTAAGCAACACAGCTGTTCTTTTTGGAAATGTCAGAGAGAGGGAAAAAAGGTGCCGAGGGAGTTGTGATCATCAGAAAGCACAATAGGTGGTTCCAGAATAATGCTTCACACGGTCATAAGCTTTTATTGAAAACATTGCTCAGGAAGCCCAGGCCCAGCTAAGTTTCCAAATAGCAAACACTACTTGAAAAACAGACATATAAGATTACCTAGCATCTAGTTTCTCTGTTTCTCTCTGACAAATGAGAGCACAGTTGTGTCTCAGTGTAGATGCTGCAGCTGAGATAACCCTATATGAGCCCTCTCCTGCCCAAGTCACAGCCACGTCTACAGAAAGTCCCGAGGTTTCAGGTAATATCCATTACTCTACCTCTCTTCCTGTGTCTGCCCCCTTGGGACAGCTGTCCCAGAGAAAACAGCAAAATTCTGTTTGTTCCTGGATTCTGCAGGAAGTCACACACCTTCAGAGGCAAAACACTATCTCAGAGTTGTTTTGAAATACTGCCAGTGTATGCCCATGAAGCAAGCCAAAGCAGGTCTCAGATGGACACGCACTGTCTCCTTCCTCCTTTGCATCCACAGCCTCCCCAGGAAAGAGGATGGGGACAGACAGAGGGAGGCGTGTCACATGGTGCCACACTTACCCCACTCTCAGGCACTGCCAGGAAATAAGCAAAAAGTCACATAGAAGATTTTGAATGAAGATACCATAAGCCCAGACTTTCCCTTCAACAGAAGGTCAACAGAAAAAAACCACCAGACCTGAACCCTCTGCTTCCTCATGCCTGGCACACTGAGGTGAAATGGATATGTCAAAGTGATTCCTACTTCATCCCCATCACTGTGGTCAATGAGAGGTGGTGAGAGGGGACCAGGATTAATCCTTAGGCTATAGTGATTCTGTACAGCTTCTTCAGCAATTTGCAAGACAGGCAGCAAGTCTGTTCACCTCTTAATCCCTTGAAGCCTTCTGTGGTGGCATGCATGGACCTTACAAGGACTTAAAATCTTCAGAGCTGGAGACAAGCAGGGACCTCTCCACACCCAGGCTCTTCAGCAGCAGATCTGACTATTCAGCAGTGGGTCACTGTTTTAGCACAAGTTCTGCTACTCTTCTGAAAACATACTTCTCCAAGGGGCCTTTTGGTCAGTGTTAAAGTAATGGAATTTGTGTTTGCCAATGCAGGGAGATAAATTTAACACAAAAAAAAAAAGGCGTGAGAAAAGTCACTGTTTTTTAAGGCCTGTTGTCATACAACTACCATTGTCACAAGGGACAGGAGAAGTGTAGTCTGTGGTTTTACAAAGCTCCCACATAGGGGTGTGTATTTTTTGAGGGAGGGAGAGGTCGTCACAAAGATTGCAGAAGCTGGAGTCCATTCACCCACATGCCCTCAAGGGATGCTCTGTTTTTTAAAATTGCTATTTCTTCTAAAACTTGCATGATGTGAATTAGTGTGGTTAGATGCTCCTTTCTCAAAAACATTTTTTTTTTTTTTTGGATCTCTACTATTCTATCTCTCTGCTCTATAGGTGTGAAAAGCAGAAATTTTCCCATGTGCAAAACCTTGTTTTCTTCCAAATTAATTCAAATTAAATCCAAGAGAGTAATTTGTTGAAGTCAGTGGATTAATACCTTCATAGAACTAAGTAAGGTAAAAATCAAGCATGTTGATATGGCTGTTTTCATAACTTCCTCCATAGCATCCTCTGTCTGGGTACTGGACTAGCAGACAGAACAACTAGAGCAAGGTTCTGGAACTAAAGAAATCAATAAACCAAGAGGAATTGAATTACACAGGGAGGGAACTTATGACCCCTGTGGTTTTGGCTTGTTTTATTCTCACCATTTGCAGTGGGTTTTGTGGACAGTTTGCAACTCTTTTAAGAATTTCAGTCCAGATGGTAATTTAACTAGGCAGAGGATCAGTTGATAAAACTCTGATTAGTTGTCAGGTCTTCAGCTGAGCTATTTCCATGGCCTGCCTTAACCAACGTTTAGTCTAACAGATAAATGCTTAGAATTCACCAAGACTGGTGAAGCGAAAGTAGTATAAAGAGAGTCTTAGCAAATCTGGTCAACCCATAAAGATTTCCTTGCTTTCAGCCTTCAGGTCCACATCTTTTGCTGAAGTTAAGTTCTACAGCTTAAATTCACAATACATTACTCATACATTAACCCATAAATTTAAAGTAAGAAACAAAATCAGCTCAGAGCTTTGCAGTGCTGCAACAGTGCAAGGTAATAGAGGGCACATGGCTTCATATCTTCAGCACCATTGGAGTCAACGACAAGGGTCCTTGACTGATCAAATCAGCCAGTTTCTCTCTTCTTCCTCTCGTTCACCAAGATCAGACATTCAAGTGAATTGTCCTTTCACTTATTGTCCCTTCACTATTACACAGATGAGAGAAGGATGCAGACAGGGTCTTGCCACCACTACAACAGTGAGGACGTGGCTTGTACAGCCCTAGTAGAAGTGTCTATCTATGGATTGACCGAACCTACCAACTTCAAGTGGTTTTGAAATTACAGTGGGTGGCCTCTATTTGCACCCAAAAGCACCTAATGTTTTTAAACCAGTTCATTTCTCCTTTACCAGACAGAAGAAACCTGTTGCTGTCATGCCATTCAGTGTTCAAAGCCACACTTCCCTGATAACCTTGATCCTTTGGTATAGCTGAACCTAGTGGGGTATAAGTGTGGGAGAGGCAAGAGGCAAGAGAAGAGGTGTAAAGAAAACAAGAATTGAGAGGAAGCAAGAGAAAGACAAAGATTTAATGTAGCCAGGAGCAGTCATATGGAAAATGGCTAAAGAAACCCAAACACAGCCTGGTACTGGGGATGACAGAGGCTAAATGAGCTTTACAAGTCTTGTCAAGATAACTCACAGAAAAACCTATTTGAAGACTCAAACTTGCATCTTTTCTTAAAAGGTAAATATTGCAGAAGCAGCCAACTTGTACGTGGCAGGTATCATCCAGGGAGTTTACATAACACTGCAAAAAGGTAAGCACCAATTTAAGAGCAAGCTCTTGTTTTTACCCAACATGCAAACAAACCAAACACTTTCATCACAGGCTAAACCCTTTTTACTGTCAGCTGTGAGTTCTTTTGGTGTTATAAAGCACCACAGGGCACAAAATCACTATGGTATTTTTTGTGTTGGTTGTCAACCTCTGTTTGCTGGAGATTTGAAAAACAGAGGAGACATGTAGCACAGGAAGATCTGAGCAACAATTAGCAGCACTTAACAAAAAGCAATTCTGTGAAATGCATTTTCTCTCTGAGAAAGAGACTGTTAACCTCTCTGCAAATACTGAGTTAGCAAAAATATGAAGGGTATAACTTAGCATCTGCTGGCGAGGAGAGGTGAGGAGATGAGAAGATAGGACAGGACATATTGTGAGGTAAATGTAACAGGAGCAAATTTTTTTTTAAATATCTGGTATGGATTACAGTTCATGAGATCCAGAAGAGGGTTACTCAGTCTTGACCTCCCCTCATGAATTTCTTTTGTTCACTTGGGTCATTTCACTATCATTGAGCCTAGATTATATAAAAGGCAGATCTGCAAGGCTGCATTTGTTTTCTTTCTCAGCTCAACATATTAAGAGCAAGTTTATATGTATACAATATATCTTATTAGATGCTGTGTCCTGTTTTGGTCTGTTTTCTTCTGATTTATTTTGAACTCAAAGGCCATAACTGTAAGTGCCTTCAAACTTACAGATACTTAGGCTACTGGGGAAAGAGTAGAAAAAAAGTGAAGTGCAGCAACCATTATTGTCCAACTTCATTAAACTCATGCCTCAGAAGAATAAAACAAAAAAGTACTGGAATTTAATCTCCTCTGAGGGAAGAAACTGAAAGCACGTTTGCTAGAAACTGCGCACATTCAATCCACTAAAATTCATCAAGATATGCAAAATTTAAATGCCATCTAAAAATGGACACTGAGAAAATTTACAGACATGGCACCAAGGAAAGTGCATTTGTTTGGCCATATCCTTGACCCATGACAGCAAAACGCAGGTGGAAAGCAGATGTTGAGAACACAGCATGCTCCAACAATGGGGGCTGTGTGGGATGCACAAGATTCTCCACATCTAATGTCAGAGTCCATGCTGCAGCAGGGGGCACAGTGATGGCATGGGTTGCAGTACATACCACTAGGCATCCACAGCAGAACCTTCTCAGCATAGCTGAGCTGATTTACTAATATTATTAGTATCAATATTTCCATCACAGCCTGAGTTGGAGCAAAGTAGCAGCAACTGGCACTTTCAATTCTGCATCTCCTCAACAGATCCCAATGACAATCTCAGGCACAGCAGCGCCAAGAACAAAGAAGAAACACCATTATATACACAATGTATTTGAAAAATAATCTTATTCATCCTTTCTCCAGCAGTGCCATCTTCCTGCTGTAAAAACAAAGCAGGTAGTAATGCTTGTAAATGATGTGCCAATTGTTTAAATCAGAACCAGAGGTGATGCTCCTTTGGGAGCTGACAAGGGCAAGCCACAGCAAACTCCTGGGATTTCTGCTCCCACTGCAAAACCTGCCTGGCAAAAGGCTGAGTTGCAACATGTGCTTTTCATACAGAGCACTTTTTTCTGACTGTAATTTAGCCTCTTGGCAGGAGATGTTCATACATATCAAGCAAAACAGCCTCACTCATCCATATCAACCTACACATTCTCATGTAATAGCAGCAGCACAGCACACTCTCTGCTTCCAGTGGTCTCCCATGGATCACAGGACAGATTTGGTTAATCATGCCCATCTCCTCTCCATAGAAGCCACAAGGGATGTTTTCTGACCTTTCATACTGTTGAATTACAAAATCCACAAGTGAAGAGATCTCTGCCGAAGTTTCTATGAAACCATCCCACTATTCCTTTTACATGGGAATGAAAGTTAAAACCAGTGGAATATCACTGGAGCTAACTGGATGTTAAAATAACATATAACAGTAATGCTTATCACATATGGGAGGAGAAAAGAAAATACCTGAATTATGCTTTCAAAATATGTTCTTAATAAAACACAAAATACCCAGGCCATGAGTCAACTAGTCTTATCCATTCACTAAGTTCTGCAGAAGAGAAAGGAGAATACAACCATTGGAGCAGATTTCCCTTGCCTTCTATTTAAGAGGTTGCTAAATTATTGAAATTCTACATAAAAAATATATTCCACACTGTCTAGTGAATGATGGGACTGCAATGCGTAATATAGAGAGAGTGTAAGCTTCACAACACATGCACATGAAATGACTTACTGATCTAAAACACTTGCTTTCTGCCAACATGATTTGAAGAGAGCTAAGCAGAGAAAAACAAGTTACAAAGTAGTACACTAATGATTGAATTCTGCAGCTGAAATTTATAGCTCTAATGGCATTTTATTCACTTATTTTACATTATTCAGGTAAATAATACACAGTGAGTTAGTAGAAGAGCAAATAAAAATTAAGATGGCTCCAGCAACTGCAAATATCTTGTCTAAGCCTACTTCATACCATATGTCACAGCAATGTTATGGAGCAAGACAACTCCATTAAAACAGAGGAATTAATGGTGATTTCTTGGTCCTCTCCCAGGTATCCTCTATACTCAGCCCAGTGCCTTGATAAAAAGAGAGAATGGGAGCAGATACAGCCAACAGCAATGTGTCATTTTTACAAATCTGATTCTCTGCCTGCACTGCTGAGGAGAACAAAACTTTATCAATAAAATTCGAGGATACTACCAGAAAAAATCCAACAAAAATGACAAAGAAACTTCCTGAATATATGACTTGACTTGCCCACTGTTACAGCCTACTTTCTTTCATTTAGGGAAAAAATATTGTACAACATGTAAAAGTTATGGATGATTTACAGTATTTTTTCTTTGTACAAAAGTTGCACATCTGTTGAAATCTCCAGCCATTTCACTGGGCTGTTGCTGAACTTGCCTTGCTCAGTATTCAGAATCTGTTGTCAATCAATAAATTAAATGAATGGATAAAGCATGTTCTAGGGAGAGCCCAAGAATGTACTGGTGAAATGCAGCCTTTACCAGCTGCAACTTGGCTGAGGCCAAGGGGCTCATTCAGCTCTTTAAGATGTTACAAAAACAGTTCACTTTCTTAATCCTGAAACAGTGTTCAGATCCAAACTAGGAATTCTTTGGTGGTAGTGGGGTTTTAGTCATGACATGTAACATGTCACTAACAGATACCTCCACTGAGGTACCAGTTCAATATAGAGGGACCAGCCTGGACCCTCCTTATGAAATGGGAAACCCCAAGCAGAAATGGGAAACACTCAACCTACATGCTGCTATACAGGTTATTTTTAGTTCAACATTGTGGTACCGAGATATCTAAGATGGATAACACCTTAGCCCAGATCCTTATTCAGAAACTATAAACCTGAGACCATGAGAGGTGGGATATGGAAATTAGGATGTTAATGGCATCATTCCAAAATAGGTCATGTCTCTGGTTCTAGTTCTCCAATTTTTCAAGGCCTTTGACATATATAGTCAAATCCTATTCAGGATTGCACTCCTACTCCCAGGCGACCTTATATACTGTTAACCTTATATATTGTTAGCCACATCCCCGGATATTTGGATGCTGCCTCCCAAACCATGAGGTCACCACGTTTGCAATCAGACCACCATTAAAGTTCTACATTCAGGCACTCCATCATTCCCATCCCGTTTATTCTGTCATGCTCTGCCTGGCCAGACCAAACTGGAATCACAGTGCCTTCTGTGATACAACATTGCTGGTGATGTTACTACAAAGCCTCTGGGTTTGTGTCCTGTGCTTGTGTATAACAACCTTGTGCACCCAGTTTCATGGCTCAGGGACGCAGTTCAGACATGCTGTCACATGTCAAGATGCAGAAAATCAGTTCTAGCTCCTGAAAAATAGCTCTTATCATGGAGAAGGTCATGAAATGCAGTTGGTTACTCTCTGGACTGGGGACCTTGAAGGCAGGTTCCCCCAAAAGGTCAAGAGTGTTAAAGATATCCTAGAAGACCCTCAGACCTCCTAGTCTGCCTCCCTATGGTGTAACAAGCTGTGTTGTGGCTGGTCTCAGTACCAGTATTCAGAGTAGGATTTAAGCTACGACAGGCAGAAGAGCTTTGCAAGAGCAGTGCTTATCCTCACGTTGCAGGACGGCCCAGTTCTGGCAGATTTGTCAGAGAAATAGCTCAAGGAAAAATATCCTTGTCATGCTGCCAGTGCCAGTGTTAAACTAGGTTAATTGTCAGAGAGATGCGGAGGTTGGCCAAACTTGCAGCATACGGCCTGTGTGGCTTAATGTCAGACAAGAAACGAGAGTCTGCTGCTTGTGAGTAATCACCAGCCTCCTGCAACTCCCACCACCTCATTCCTTCCTCCTACCCCACTAGACCTTCGGTGCTTTGTCCTCTTTGGTCCTCATTCCAAAGTGGATTGCCTGTTGTGAGGAAGCTTCTAAGTGGGGTAAAGGTTTCACCCCTCCATGCTCCTGTTACATGGGGCAGGCATGTAAGCCTGGTTCTTTTAAGCAACTTACAGAAAAATCAAATATAATTGAGACATAAGTTATTCATGAAAAGAAACCTTTCTGCCAACCATAATTATTGCACTGCCTTTCCATCTTGGCAGGGTTTTAATGTTTTTTCGGCTGGCTCAGGTTTTACTTTTGGCAAGAAAATGTGTTTGTTAAGATTGACACTGGCCAATGTCAGCCTTTTCCAAAGGTGTGAGAAACCTTGGGAAAACAATCCAGAAGAATGAGAGGTCTAATTCTGATCTCAAGTGTGTGTAGCTAGCTATGAACGGAGTAAAGGTCACTTTCTTGTGTGCATGGAAGGAAATGAAGAAGGATCTTTCTCAGTCTATAACTAAAATACCAATTTTCCTTACACACAAAATTCCCAGGCAGAACCAACAAATTCTTAATGCTCTCGTGGGGTTTTTGGTTTCTGGAGCTGTCCTAGACAAATTTATTTCTGCACCTAGAATCACAGCGCTGGGGAATAAAATGCTAACCAGTAACACTTAATCATACCACAAACACTCAGCACTCTCTAGCCCATGCAGAGAAGCCAGGAAGGATGTGCTGTGGGGGGAAAGGTACCATTTCTGTGAGAGGGTGGCAGAAGGTGAGGCAGAAACCCAGACCCCTTGGGCTGCTAAAAGAGTGCAATTAATCTTTAGTCGAAGAGTGAGCAGACCCAGACATTTACAGTCAATTAAATGACAATTTTCTTCTGCACTCCTATGCTAACATAAAACACTCTTGAATGCAACACAATATATTTAGAAAATTCAGTTTGGGCACTTCAATACTGAGAGTTTAGATTACAGATCTTTTTATATTTTTAACAATAATACAGCATATTTACAGTTCACTTACATGAGATTCTACTTGGGGGCTTTCTGGCCTTATTTGTACTAACATTTCAAGCTTTCCTGTGCAAATCTAAAGGCTGGAAATAAAAAGGAGCACAATAGAGGCAGGACCAAGGCGTGAAAGAGGAGGGGAATAAACAAAGTAAGGACCAGAAGAAGTATGAAGCAGAGGACAGAAGTAGAAGGGCAAAGGAGAGAGCTGGTGGAGAGGGGTCAGACTAACTGCAGTGAGGGACAAAGCTGAGAAAAGGACACCAGTAGGTCTTTGCTCAAGATTTTGAGGGAGAGCTCAGAATTCTGAAGGAAAACCAACTCTCTGTTTGGCCCCTTTGGGAAGCTGTAGCATAGGGGCGAAGCTAAGAGTAGCCCTTGACACACTTATGCCTTTGTGTTTGAACTCACCTCAGTTCTGTCTCTCTTCTCGGAGACATCCAATTCTAACATCCTGGAAAAGACCCTCTGAATTTTATCTCAGTGCTCTTTGTCCTGGCTATTCAATGTAGATATCCTAAACATTTTACTTATATTTTCATTCAAGAATATTTCCATTCAAGCCTTGCTTTCTAGCACTTTCAGGTTTAATTAACCCCACAGTTTAGCTTTGACATAGATTTCCATAAACACAGCTTTGCACAGAGTAAGGAGGCCAACACGTGGCTTTTGCAGCAGACTGACATATGAGCCCAAAAGGTGCTCCAGGCTTATCAATTTTGTATGAGTATTGCATGTCCTGTGCTCCCCAGCCTCTGTGTGGCTAATTTCACAAGGATAGAATTGAAGCCAGACACAAGTTTCCCCACTGAGATGAACAGAAATCAAAGAAATTGACTGCATGGTTAGATGCAGTGCTGTAAGGAGGCTGGGAGAGTGCACCCCATTGTTTTTACCATAAGAAAGATGTGCTCAATTGCACTAGAAGACAGGTGGCACCTGTGTCTCTTCTTTTTAAATTGAATAAAAAAAGAACCTAAATTTTACTGGTTATTCCAGCCCAATGTGCTGATTTGAAATTTAGGAGAGTAGTTATTGTATAAAAGCTATATGGGGAAACTCGATCCAGTTAATTTGGTGAGATTCCTTTGACTGTTTCATGAAAAACTCAAGAAGGGCAAGAAAAAAAGATACTTTTTTCACACATGGGAGTAGGTTGTGCATTTCCACCTAACAAACAAAAGATTTTAAAAAACAATGGCTTGATTCAGATTAGTGGGGTAGACCTAGCTGATGTATTACCGCAGGGACTAAGGCCAGGAGCTGTTTAATCCTTTGAGAGAAAGAGTGCCAGCAAGAGTGGCTGCCAAGGACTCCCCAGTGCTCAACCTGTGCTGAGCACACGCAATGCCCAGCACCATCCCAGCCACTCGCTCAGTCAGCATGGCCACATGCTGAAATGGAGTAAGGTTGAAAACCACCCCACACTGTCATATGATTGATGTCCCTAGAGAGACAAGGTGAGGCTATTTACTGCCTAGTCTTGCAACCTCTTTCCCCTCAATTTTATTTCTAAGTGGCTGTTTGAGCTAAAGGTGCAGAAAATCCTGCTATTGAGAAATAAATACCCTGCTGCACAGCTTGTCCAATGAAGTGAGAGGGATAGCAATGGTGTGTGCAGGGCCACCAGGTCATCACATTCAGGAAAGCCTCCTGTGAGTGACCACAGGCCGTCTCTCCATCCACATACTGTGCTTTTAACTGGAGGGAATAACATACCTCAACTCAAATGAATGCTGGGCAAGTATTTCCTTTCTGAAGATACATCAAATAAGAAAGAAAGAGAACAGATGCCTTTCAAAGTCTTTATGTGTATATAAAGAAGAAGGCATGGACCCTGGGGTAGGGTTTCCTCAACACTCATGCAGACCCTTACAACGGTGAGAGACATTGGGCGGGTGTGGCTACATCCCACCATCTCCCAGAGGTTCCTCAGGGTAAATCTCACAGGTTTCTCTTGTTCTTCTGTCAGATGTTTCCACGGGCTTCTCCTCAAGAGAGAAGCCTCGACCTGGTGCGGGGAACCCATAATTGTGATTTGGCAAATAGTAAGCACAGGAACAACATCTGTACTGAAGGAAGGACAAGAGAGAATAGCCAGGGAAGTAGTTTTAGTGGGGGTGACAACATCAGAGGACAGGTATTTGCTTCCTGGGAATACTGTAATTATCAGACTGCTAATAGAAAACTAAAAATAGTGGTATCCACCATCTATCCCATAAAGTGCCACTACAACACATCCACACACTTCTCTTTCCTGCTTGTGTGGCACTCAGCTGAAGTGCAAATGTCTGGCACAGCCTTTCCCCAACTTCATTTCTCCTCTTCAAATCTCCTAAAATCTCTTTATTTCTTAGCTAGATTCCAGGGCCTGCCTCTCCAGATGGGTTTTGTGCTATGCTGTAATCCCTATTCTCCAAGGAGCCCGTTCCACATTTAGGAACAAAAATGCCCTGGAACTAAAGCAAACCTCAGCAATGCAATACAAATAACATAACCTTTGAACAGAGTAGAAGGGAAGAGATGGATTGTGTGTGAAAGAGGGCAGTGTGAACCCCAGCACTCTTATTCTTCCTATTGTGCCAGCACCAGGGATGGTAACTGCATCCCCCACTGTCCTCCAGCTCTTTCCTTGTTGCTAGCAAACACATCATTCCACTCTTCCTCCTCAACTGGTATCTGTAGTGGCTGACAGCCAAGAAAATAATGAGTCCTGACTGAGGCCAGTATTTGTACTCACCAGCAACCAAAGATAGTGTGATAATGAAAAGAATGCTTCTGCCTACTACAATCTAGTTTTGAGCCGTGGTGCAAGCCATCAGGTACACTAGACACAGTCAGCTGTGGGGAAAGATTTATGATTTGCTTGTTTGGGGTACAAAAGTTCTGTGGCAGTTAAACTGTGCCCCTGGGTCTTAGGCTCTCCTGGACACCAGTGGCTTATCTCTTTCCCTCATAAAACTTGGCATTAAAAATGTCCAAGTGCCCAAGCAACTGAAGTAGCTACCTGTATGTCATAACATTTGTATAAAATGATTAAACAGGACTGAAAACAGTATTTCTCTTTTTCTTTCAACTGCTTTCAATTGTTTGAATCTATCCCACTGATTAGTATATCAATGCCTTGTGTAGCATCCAGCAGCAGCCAGAGGCATTACATACACGTGGAGGAGAAGGAGAAATTCCTGAAAGGAGGTCAAACTGCCTGGTGCCCTTTCAGATTGTGTCAGCCCCAGTAAATTCCACTTTCTGTTGCCCTGGCAGAGATGGAGTGGTGTGGGAGGCCCTGAGCACAGGCTCCTGGCAGCAGGATGCCAGATAGCATCCAGGGCTGGGCACTGGAGATGGGATGTGCACCTCCCATTGCTGACAACTGAAGATGCACGTCCAAGCCCCAGTCCACACCCACTCCATTAGAACAACTGCTGACATTCAGCACAACTAACATCTCTGTGGGTTAGAAGGCTAAATAAATAAGAGATGAATAGCTACCGTACATCATAGCCCTTTATCCTGGGAGAATCAGTGAACCTGAATTCCCCAAGAAAAGCAAGTAGGTTGCATCTGTGCTTGTGCTCTGATTAATCTCATTGGTTTGTTTTCCTGGAAACTAGATGTCCCAGATGCCATTGTTTCCATTATAAGTGTTCATGTGCCCTGTTTTGAGCTTGATTACTCCTGTAGCCTGCTTGGCTTAACTGTTTTTTGTTTGTTTGTTGTTTGCAGCTTTTTTTTTTTAATTAACATTCCTAAATAAAATGCCAGTAAATTAAAATGAGGACATTGCTGCAACCCTCAACATTAGATTTGTTAAATGTTTAAAAACACCTACAGCATACAGAAATCCTAAGCTGTTGTATGCAGTGTGACTAAATTATTAATCATTGCCATGCACATCACACAAGGATTTCAAAAGGGAACTTTATGTTTCTGCAAAACACTGCTATTTTTGTCTGACACTAGAGACAAAATCATCTGAAAATTAGTCTCTTTGGTACTAATCACAACTGTTACTAAAACATTCCTACTGTAGGCATAACACAGTCATTTTCCATTTTTGAGAGAATTAGACATTTCATTCATTATCTCAATGAAGATCTTGAAAGTTTACAATTTTTTAAATACAAACAACACGTAATTAAGAAAACATAGTGAAACAAATATCTATTTCTAGTCATAAAAGCTCCACTAACTAGTACAATAACATTTCACTATGAAAACAGTGAAACAAATATCTATCTTTAGTCATAAAAGCTCCACTAACTAGTGCAATTCATTCAAGCACAAATTAAAGTAGTAACATTTACAGAAGATACCATAGAATATTTGTTTTATGGGTTGGAAAGACCAGCTATGGGGTCGTTTGAGGTGGGCTTTTTTGAAAACATGAAGATATATTAATGGATTGCTACAGTTAAATTTGCTTTATGGAAAAAATAACATTCTGCTGTGGGCAACACCAGAAATACGGGAAAATTTTCTCCTGTCTCAAGTGAACTATTTCTGGTGAAAGGCTTCTCAGCATTTTGCTACAGGCATGCAGCTTTACACACAGAACATTATGCATGTACACAGACAGTGCTCTGCTGGGGGTGTCTATCCTGATGCCCTCCCCTATACCCAGCTCCCCACAAAGCTATTTACAGGAAATAAAGGACAAACACAGATTCGGAAATGGAAATAAACCCCAAACCAACAAAAACCTAAAAACATCAGCACAGAAAACAAGTTGATAAGAAAACAAGCAGCTTCACTCCGTATGTCTCAGTTGCTTCCAAAGCAAAAAACAATGGGGACGTACTGCTATTATTAGCCCCTGGATGGGAAGCAGCACCGTGTGAAGCTGTTGGCAAGACGTTGCAGGATTTTCCTTGCATGTATGCACAGGCACAGACACACAGGCAGACAGACCCCCCAAAACACTCATGGTGAGCCCCTTCCCGCCACTCAGGTGAGACAGACAGACAGACAGCACAACGCTGGCGCGACTGTGCGTACTCACAGCTCAGAGTACAAGAAGTGCAGGTTGCCCACATTGTCTATGTAGTTTGCAGGACTTAGCCAAGGTAGGACCAGTAACAGGAGAGCCTTCATTTTCAGTGCAGTGCTGCCACTGCTGCTAGGTTTCCTCCTTCCCACAGTCTCTCTGTGCTGGTGGGACACACAATGAGAAGCTTTCGTGCCAGCCAAGCCCCTTCTAAGCAAGTCTTTCCATTTCAACGCAATGGTAGCACATTATGAATCGAGCTTAAATCCCTTAAACGAAGCTACACTGCAAAAATCATTGACCTGTAAGAGGATTACTCGATCTGACTCTCGAATGGGTAGATGTGAGGGTTTAGGGACAGCACAGCGTGGTTGGCGAGACAGTGACTTATGCTGCAGAGGAGAGCGATGCTCGGGGAAGAGACCTGCCTCCTGCAGGATTCAGAGTGGTTCTTCAGAGGCAGCTGGTGTGTTTACATCACTGCCCACAAGCAGATGGGTTACGAGCTAAACTGCATCACAGAAGGGTGTAGCTGTCTGACAAGGGGGGGAAAAAATGCCCCCTGTGGAGTCTTGTAGCAGGCGATATCAGAAGACCACACCTTTTTAAAGTAAAACACTGCAAAAGATCACAGCCAACTGCTGGCTGTTTTCATCTCAGTCTGAATTCCCCAAATCCAGTCAGATGTTTTTGTACAAACATAAATATGTAATAATGCAAGGACATATCTCTTCTCAGGGTTTTTTTTGAAGGATGCAAAAGCAAACATTTTAAATAAGGATGCTTTCAGTGGACTGCTCCATGGTAACCGGTGTTTAAAAAAAAAAGGTAAAGTTCCCTCATCAATTACAAAGCGTAAAACAGCAAGCTCACCTTGTCCTATCTGTGACCTCATCCCTGATCAGGGCAAACTTTTGTTTTCTCTCTGAGAACCAGGACTAGTCTGAACCTGGATAATGCAAGTAATGTGAGGAGTTCTGACCACCCTGGTAACCCTAGCAGAGTCTACTTTAATTTATTCACTGAGAACACAACAATGTTCTGTGGAAATATCAGGTGGCCTCTGAACTATTCTCACTGCAGACACCAAGTATTTATGATTATTATCGTATTTGTTTTATTAGCAAAATCACACAATTCCTCTTCTCTCTATTGATTCACGAGAGTTAAAGAGAACAGCATCAGCTCAGTCTGTTTAATCTGTCCCTGGGCATGATAGAGCACAACATCCTTCTCTTTGCCATTACTTGGAGATGGGGTGGCAAGAGAGGTTTCTGCATTTCCAAAAACTGAATTAGGCAGCGACATAAGATTCCTTAGGTGATAATTAATTAATGCTGTGCTTAAAAAAAGTAAAGGTACCATACTGTCTTGGCAAGCACAAGGATGTTGAAGTCCACCTTTAGGAATCACTTGGGATGTTCCTTCCTATTTCTCCTGTCAAGTGGTAACGCTAGTGAGGTTGTAGTACCTACCCCCTGTAAAGCTGAAACCCCCACAGCAGAAGTTCCCTGTGGTTTCCTATTCTGCTGTCTCTGCCCTTTGGGAGCTCAGCCCTCCCAGAAATTCTGAGGAAGGAAAATCCATGTCATGAGTAGCAAAGAAGCAAAATGTCCACCAGCCTATGTAGCAATGCTTTGTACTTCACTACATTAGAGGCTTTAGGGTAGGAAGACCCTACTCTCTCTCTCCAGTCTTCTGCTCCTGGGGTTTGCAAACCTGGGACCTGGTGCGGGGAACCCATAATAGGGAAGAGGGAACAGCAAGAGATGATGGGAATACATTACCAAGACAATTCTTTCAATCTCTGCTTGAGCTCAGGCCAAGCAAGCCAGAAACACAGGAGCTTGAAGATCCTGAGGGGAAGATCCAGGCCAAGCCGCTGACATTCAATGGTAAGTGCTAGAATAAAACCTGCCAGGCCTTTATAGGACCAAATCATTGTTTACAGCTCTGCAATTCTATAAGATATGTAGTGAAGGGTATTTTCATTACCACCTTAAGGAAAAGAAGCTAAAACACTGGAGTGACTTCCACATATCCATGTAGGAGAATCAACATTAGAAATCAGAAGTTGTGCTAGCTATGTGGCTTCCATGTAAGAAACAATATTACAATTTGGTTATTTACTGGGGGTTGGGGGTAAATTGGGAATGGATGTCCTACTAATTTTATGGCCACAGCATTATCATGTCAAAAAAAATGAAGACAAACAGGAAAGTCTAATTCACATTATATTCAGCTATATGTACAGCAAAGGGAAAGGACATTTGCACTAATGGTTCAAGATTTTGTGGCTGGAATCTGTAAAGAAAAATAATTTCAGTGACAGCAGCTCACAGAAGACTGACAGTCTCCTTACCTGCATTTCCTTTGAAATTAACACTTGAAGCCTCTTAGAGAAGTATTGATCTAAGACAGAAAATTACAAGTAACTTTGTTATTTTGTCCCCTTAGCCGCACACAGTGGAACTCTCAGAGCACTGCTGGCCTGGGCTGGAGCCTGCTGCCATTGCCTCTTGCACCATGAGCCAGAAGCACCCTCACAGGCAAGGTCAGGTCTAGAAATGTGGGGACAAGAGCACCCAAATCCAAAATCACTAAACCTCCAGCATGAGGAAGGTCTCATGACCTTCTCAAGGAATCAATAAATTCATTGCTAAAGTTCGTCGTGTTTTTTGGTTTTAGTATTGCAAAATCATCACATTATTCGTTGGTTAGGACACCATAACCTCGTGAATTTCTTCAAGTGAATAAATTCCTAGTGAGAATCCAGGTGCTTCAGGAAATGAGGTCTCCAGTGCAAATGAGGATATGTTTGAATGGCAGGCTGCAGAGCCATTCCCAGCTGTGGGCTCACAGACTGTGAAGTGCACACTATGTGAACACACCTCCACCCACTGGCTCACCAGCCTGCTCACTAGCAAAGCTCTGGTCCTCAGTACTGCCATGCCTCTGCAGGAATGTGCCCCCAGCAGCAGTCTGGAGTACTATGCTGACTGCTCAAGGCTTTCTTCACACTGCACATGGTGAAGTACAGACCTAGCAACACGATTTACACCTGCAAACTTAATGGGAAGTAATTTCACTGGGCAGCAGATACAGCTCACAGAAGAGGGCACATCTTAGACCCCATCTCTCCTCAGACCTGAGGTGCTGTTACGCAGACTGTGTCAAAGTGTTAGTCTGTTGTCAGAAATCACAGCCCTGGAAGTACCTCCTTACCCTTCTGCCTTGCTTACAAAAGGCAGAACACACAAGACAAAAGCAGCAGCACATGTTTTTACTGTGCAAATCAGAGAATCATTCAGTTCTCTGGTTTCCAGAAGAACCCAACCGCTCCCTGGAGAGGTCTCTCCCAGAGATAGGATGCAGGGTGTCCTGGCTACCAGAAAGGAAAAGGCTGGAAGGGGAATCCAGCCAGACTCTTCCAGACTCTCTCCCTGTGACCCCCATGGTGCCCTGGGTAAGTGCTCACCTGGAAGAAAGGAGCACTCAGGTTCAAAGACCAATACCAAACTGGAATATTTTCTGCTCTACTTCTCATATAGGTCATTTGTGATTCAAAAAAGGTTTGAAGAAAAGGCAATTATAAAACCCTTAATGTGCTATTAAAATATTTATAATAGCTCAGCTTCCCAAAACAGGCAGAACTCTTTGGACCACATACACATTGTCATTGTGCAGCTAACCACAAGGTATTCACCCAGAACTGCTAACGATAACATGAAGTACCTCACATGCATTGATGCATTTGATTCTAAAAAAGGGTAAGATGTAGCCTACATCTTGGACTCTAAGTGGACTTAATTCAGCTCTAAATTAATGATACTCGTTGGGAGTGAAATCAACAACTCTTTCTTTACATTAACTGTCTATTTTGATCAGTATTAATTAAAGATATTTTTTCCTCTACTCAAAAAAGAGAGTGAAAAAAGGTCTATCAACAACAACTTACTGGGTTTGGAAATGCTGTTCAAGGTGACCACGTTGCACAACCTCTGAGCAGTGTTCTGTGAAAGGGCAGCTAACCATTAGCTTATCCAGGAGGTTATTCACTAGTATGCTGGACTTCCTGCATGTCTGGAGAATCACAAGCTTGCGGTCCATGGGGCAGAAGTCTTTTTCCACAAGGAAGTTTGTAAGGCAGGCTGTGCAGAAGGTGTGACCACAGAGCGTGTCTAATGGCTGAAGCAAAGGTTGCAGGCAAATGTGGCATATCAGATCATCATCTACTTCTTCAGTGTAGCTGTACAAGTGGTTTTCTTCTGGTAAATGCGCTTGGCCGCAGGTGACGCAGAGTGGTGGGGAGCTGTCCTCCATTTCTTCTTCTTTCTGGCTCATAATCAGAATTGATGCAATTCAAAAGGGGGCAGGTGGGAACACCCAAGCCGTTCTCTATTTGTGAGAGCTGTAGCAAGGCTTGTGTGCCGTCAAATCTGTGGGGAAGAAAGCCGAAGGATTATGTTCCGGGTTGTGTTTTCTTACCATGCCTGCAGTATGTGTCTGGATATGAAGCACTATATCAGGTATTAGGAAAGGATTGTGTCTTTGGGATGGGAGAGTAAAGCAAAGAAGGGGGCAGAAAGAAAGGAGAGAATTAACTCCATGGACTTATTTTCTCATAAATCTAGCTTAATTTACACAGACACTCTCATTGTAAATAAAGATATCAAGATAGAGAGGAATATTATGGACATTTAATGGCTGAAAACCTTAAATGAGTATATATATATAATTGCAATTCCAGTCAGCTGATTTTTGTGGCCAAATTACTTCTGCCAGAAAAGTAGCATTGTGTGTGGGCAAACACTGCAAGACTGTGTGCAGAAACACAGGTAAGAATAAAGATTGCTGGCCAAGTTGCCTGTTCAGCACAGCAAGGGAGAGCAGCAGCTTCACCAAATACACACAAACATACAAACACAGTATGTATAGCCAGAGGGAGGATAATTTGGGTCATGAGAATTTAGGGCTTGGGGCCCTGTAGACCATTCTTGTACTACAGCAGCAATGGACCTGGACCCCTGCATTCAAAGTTTGCCTGCCTGCAGTCAAGCAGTTACAACCATGTGCACCAGCATAATCAGTTCAAAATTTCATTTGCTCTGCAAAGAACCAAACACCTCACATATTGAAGCATAGTCCACAGCACAATGCTAAGTAGTGTATTGCTCAAAAGAAGGCCTTTTCCCTTTATAATTTGTAATACAGAAACGCAGTATGTCCCTAACTACAAACACAATTAGCTCCGGCCACAACACCTGCCTGCTGGCATTTTAAAGATGTAAACTCTGTGGGTGGCAGCAAAACCCAGGAGTAATTTGTAGTTTTTACTTGATGAACTCCAACTGATTGTTGGAGCACTTATTTCTCATTACTTCTATGTTTATTTTGATATACCACTCTGAAAACAAACATGAAGATATAAAATATGCAATGGCCTAATTGCTGCTCTTGCTTGAAAGTGTAAATCTTATTTGCTTCTCTGCCTTAACACTATACCCTTGCTTTCAGCTTGACTTAATTTGCTGAGACAATGTGTCAGCCTCAGACACCCATGTCTGAGGGCAAATGAGGGAAAGAATAATAAGAAAAATCTGACTATGACAGAGCATATTTTCATATAAATAAACCCTTATTTTTATGCAAAGCTCATGGGCTCTAAACCTGAGAAATTAAACTTTAACATGGCAGGTTTTTCTGACGTGAAGGTAAAATAATAGCCCCACTAACAGTAACCAGATGTTTAAATGTCAAACATTCTCTTCAATGTTTTCCTATATCTTATTCTTATGAAGCAATTATGTTAAGTGCCTGTTTTTGCTTGCAAGAGAGAGTTCTGCATAAGCTCTGTCTCCTGACTAGCAGTAGCTTCACTGGAATTAAAATCATTGCCTGTTAGAACCCTTGCAAATATTTAAAATACACCAAACTGGGTCAAATGTTTCCTTTTGTAAAAATGTTCACCAGAGCTTTACGGAAAGCTATTTGTGATGAAACAAACATCTCTCCATAATGCAGATAATAGCTCCACCTGCTATCTTAATATAGGAATTATTATTTAATTCAACAAAGGTGGCACACAGCAAATGAGATAAAGAATTATCGGGACTGTGGTGAAGACTATTTGGGCACTGTGAGTGGCTCCTCTAGGAAACTCTTGGATAACTTCTAGATGAAGTGGGGTGGCTGTGAGTGGGTGTCCATCTGCTCTCCACATTCCTGGCTCATGGAGGGAACGCATCTGAAGTCAACAGGACTGCTTGCAAGAATGGCAACACAAGGCTTGGGAACTTGCTTGATTCCTACAAGCTTTGTTTTCTCTTACATTTTCAGAATGTCTTGCACCTGGGCAACCAGGGGTGTGGGAAACATTGTGCTGTTTCTCCACTCCCCGGCCATGTCCTCCTGTACCACCACACACAGGTACATCCTTGTGGCACTTGCTGCATGTACCGCACACCAGAATACAGCCAACTCCAGCATTTTGTTGCCTCAGGGATGTCCTCAAGGACAGAATTCTTGCTTCTTGCTGGCAGGAGACCCAACACACAGCTCTCATCAGCCGACCTGAAAGCTAAAGCCAAAGCCCTGCTCTGAGGAAAGAGCAGCCCGCAGGAACAGGAAGATAAGCATCTGAGCCGCCCCTTCCCAGCCTCTTGCCTTGATCCTGAAAGTACCCCTCCTCCACTTCCACAAGTACAACACAGCAAGACCCTGATACAAATTAGGTACAGCTGGGAACAGTACTACAGCTCCAAAGTTACTGCAATTATTTTCGCAATGACAACAGAGAAAGAGAGGCATCACTGCCCTAAGGCCATGTTCTGCTGCAGCAAAAATGATGAGAGAATCCCCAGAGGAGGTAAAGTCTGACTGTCCTGGCTATGTTACAGATACTCTTTATCAATCTGACATGCTAATAATGCAATGCTAGTGGAAAAGTGCAGGTGTGGGGAGCTGTACCTGAATTTTACAATGTTTACATGAATTACAAATACTCGCTGCACCACAGGGAAACAAAACTACCCACGTCTATTAGTAACAGGCACTGAATTTTTAGAACTTGAAACTCAAGTCCTATGATGTTTATTATTTAGAAAATTTTGACTACATAATAATATAAATTCTAGAAAAAAGAATCTCAGCCCCTTCTGGCTAACCTTGTCCACATTCACCATAAACTGCTGGACATATCGAGCAATGGAATGACTGCCATCTTTGGGGAGTGATTATACCATCAAAAGAGTTAGCATAGAGGGTGTGTGATGGAACTGTTACACAGATTCAGTCAGAGGCAGGTTTTTTTGCAATATTTGTAGTAATTTGTATTTATAACATTTATATGCTATCATATAATAGCCACATAATTATTATCATGTCCTTTAAAGTCTTAATTCCTCTTGAACATTGTAGAAGAGAGGGGAGAAGGGATTTAAATTTGACCTGTTGATTACTAGTACATATTTCTACTCCTTCCATTACCTGTCAATAAAAACCAAAAATACACTTTGAGTAAGAAAACCTGCACAGGTAAGTGAAATAGGAAAGGTAATAATTTCCTGGCTGAACTTCTATTCTTCAAGCCCCATCCTTGAGGGAGGAAGACATGGGAAAACAAAAGGGAGGAATCCTATGTTCATTTGAGTTGGTGTCAGCCACCACTGGCAGCCTGAGTGGGACATGGATGTCACCTTGGCAGTCTCATGCTTCTTGTAGTCAGAGCCTTGTTGACAGAGGGTGGTTCTGCAAGGATGATTGGCAGGAGAAGCTTTTAGAGGAGGTGGTGGTGCCATGCCAAAGCAGACATCACCAGCATTTGCCGCTTCCCTGCTGTGCAGGAAGATTTCCACAACTCAGGTCCCAGATTTAGCATAGTTTTACAGCACCCAGCAGATTGGCTTGGATTAAAAAAATCAAGTACTGATTTATAAGAATGTCACAGTGTTGTGACACTGGTGAACCAAGCTTCAGTCCAAGGCAGAGACCTGAAGCACAAAAATACAGTGCAAATGGCAAAGGAAGAACACTGTTATCTGGATATCCATATTGCCAAGTTTTCAGCTACAAGCTGTAATGACAATGGTCACATCAGGGCATAAAATAACCTCAGGGCTATGACCACAGTGAAAACCACTATCATGATATTTTAAAAAGCTACCCAACAGGCTGCATTGATTTGAGGGACTTTGCATCTTGCTGGTCTTCACTGCTTAGGAATTTGCAGCCACCAGAAGCACTGAAGAGAATAACAGAACAAACCCAAACAAAAAGCCTGGACAGTAAACACAAAGAGTAGGTAGAGAAAATGCCTTTCATCTCCTTGCAATAACAAGCCCATAGTTGTCACATCCCAGTGAAGCATTTAACCAATCTTAAGCTTTAAATACTGACTTACCACCACGGTTACACTGGCAGCAGTGTAGCAAGAAGAGGGCTGGCCAAGCAGAGTGGCAGAGCCCCTCTGCCTCCACCCAGCCACTGTCAAATATTAACCCAGCAGTTCAGGAGGCTGCACTTGGAAGTAGCATGGCACAAAATGGGAGAAGCTTCAGGTAGTAAAAAACGAGTAACAAAAGCTAAAGAAAAATAATTAAATGATGAAAGATATTGAGGAAGTGGCTATCACAGAAAGAATAAAACAGATGCTCAAAGGCCAGAGAAACAGTGATATGGAGCCTGGAAGAGCAGCTACTGACTTAAATCACAAATAGAGAACGACAAGCCAGTGAGCAGGCATCACTGGAAAACAGAGGAGCAAAACAGGTGAGCTGCAGAACAGCAAGAGGAATTTAGCTCCAGTAGTTCTGAAGTAGTACAGCTTGGTGGTAACAAAATCTTCAGTCAATGGTAAGAGTGGCCAGCATGTATTAAGAAAATGGATTCTAAATAGCACAGTAAGATTGACAAATATTATTTGATTTGGGGTTTGATTTAGCTTGATTTCTCTCTGTGTTTAAGGGACACCTTTTATTATTGTTCCTGTTTTATACACACTCAGAGCACGTGCAGAACAAATCCTGTATCTGCTGATTGAAACAGATGCCTTTTCACACCCTCTTTCTCTGCTGTACAACCCGTAGGAGATGGAGGTTCTACTGACAGACCTGTTGTGCTCTTCTTAGCTAAATTATGGTAGCAAAGTAATTCTGCATCCTTTCCCCACTCCCAGCATGGGTTGTTATCTCCTACAAATGTGCATCTCTGAGTGAGTCACAGCCATCCATTTATGTGGGTCAGTAAGGCACGGTATGGCCAAAGGGGCCAGTCTGCAGATGTGTAAGGAAACCACTCTGCCACAGCAGCATTCACAACCCACAGCAGCATTCACAACTGCCAGGTAAGGGTAGGAGCCCCTTATTCTTCCAGAGATGCCTTCCTGGCCTTCCTTTCACCACACTAGCTGTGAGCATGCTGCATCCAATACCTGCCTTTCTTGATAATCAGCTTCTTTGCTGAGGGCTTGGAAACTGCCATCTTGCCTGTTCATGTTTAAAAATATCCACATCAAACTTCTAGGAGGCTTGACAGCTTTCACAGTTACAGAATTAGCTCTTTAATGAAGCCTCAGCCCAGCTGCCGCTGGCTAGATGTGGGCGGGTTAGGAGATATGGGCATTGTCCCCATCTAGTGGCTCACCCACACTGGGGAGAAGAGTGGCTCATGACTAGGAGGGAGCAGAGGTCCTCCTTCGCCCTCTCTAGCAAAAGCACACAGCCCTCTGGCTATGCAGGGTTAGCTGTGACCTTACTGCTCCTGGGTATCACAGAACCTGGGTTGCAAGATCACACCACTTATTTCATATTCAGGGTTTTATAATGAAGGATCAGGTTGAATGCTTTTAGAAAACTGTTTGCCATTAGTAAAATGTTAACTGTTTTAACTTCCTACCTTGCATCAAACTGTCTTCCCTGGTAACAGCCACCCAGGTTTCCCATTACCATGGTTTGTACCAACCGCTTCTTTCCAGCTGAAGTTTTTTATAGATTACACCAACTTTACTGTTCAAGATGGTATTATACAACAGTTATAGGAAACACTATAGAGTGATCCACACTCCAATAATATGTATTTTACAGTATTTTAGATTCAAAAAGACAGCAATTCACATTTCAAAGACCTGGCTATAAAATATAATGTAATAATTTGCACCAATCTTGGCATAGCTGTGCTAAAGGCCAAAAGGGTGAGTCAGTTTGCCTAGACTTGAAATTTTGTTTGAAGGAAGGTTATAAAACACTAAGGTGCCCAAAATCTTATCATCATCCCTTCTGACCAGAATTCCTGCTACGTATATCCTACTCTCTCTTTTTTCCCACCTTTCCACTTATTTTTACATCTATTCTGACTAAAGAAGAATCACAACATTTTCTTTCTGACTGATGTGTAACTAGATGGAAAATTGCTATGGGCAGAGGCAAGACACACACCTCCAAGTAAAAAGCCAGTAGCTGGAGGAGAGTTGTGGATCCCAGATATATCAATTTAGAGGTAAGAATTCAGCTTGACTTTTAAGATTATAGGAAAAACTGTTAGAACTGGCTCTTAGAGGAAAGTAATTGTATTTAAAATTTCAGCACATCAGTACAGAACATCTCTGTGACAACAAACAGGAGCTCCAAAACCTCTCCTCTGCCTGGCCTGAGTTTTAAAATGGCTGATTTTTCAAAGTTATTATTAGTCAAAAAGTCCTTCTCAGAGCTTATAACAATCAAAGTACTTTGTGGAGCCTTTAGTGATGAAAGGCATTTCCAACTGAATAGAAAAAATCCAATGGTACAGTACAGTAGGTGAATAACCCCAACTTTTCAAGTTGTAGCTCGAGCTGTGAGACCCAACAGCAATGTCATACTGTGCCTGCAAGCAAAATAGCTTCTAAAACCAGAACCAGACGGTTTGAAAAAAATTATTTTCTCTGTGGCTAATGCTGGAATTTACAGAATAAACCAATGTTAGAAAAAGTTTTTTGTTGTGGAATTATTTAGCTGAAATGCCTGTTAGGAATGTATGGAAATATATTCTGCTTTTTTGTCTGTCTCTCACACACCCACACAAACCTGGATTGCTCTTTCTGATGATTTCATGGATACAAAATTTTACTCAGCATGTTAAAATGAAAAAAAAATCAGCCCAGAAATACTAACAATATTAGGAACAGCTGTACAAGATCTGACTGAAGAGAAGATCTGAGTAAGACAGTACATATCCGTCAGGTTAAGTATTCCTTACTATAAGGAAAATGTCCTAGGAAAGAACTCACCTTTAGTAGAAAGTAGTACTTCCAAGAAGACTTGTTGCTGACATGCCTCTAGTTGTCAAATACTGATGGTTAAGGTAGCAACTTCTGTTTCTTACTTTTTTCAAAGCTCAGTAAACCCAGATTTGGACCAACAGCTTATGGCAGAACTACTCAGACTCCAAGAGCAAAGATGAGTTGTAGCAAAATGGGTAGGCTGTAAGTAACTGCTTCCCAAAGGCACACAGTCTACCTGCTCAAAGGAAGTCAATCATGTGGTCGAAGCAAGGCTATGTGAGCAATTATGATTGACTCCTCAAGGGCTTCCTAAACATATGCTCATCCTAATTGACATAATAAATGCCATCGGCATTTCACATTCTAAATTATAAAATTACATGGCTGGTTATGTAACAAAAGGTGCGCTACCACTCTGATTTGGCTGATTGTTCCGTCTGACTTTGCCAAGACTGGCAGCCTCACAAATACCACAAGCTTGCTTTCAGCCATTTGAGCAGATGACAGAACTGTATTTTTGTGGCTGGACAACCGCGTGCCCCAGCTGCCTTCTAAGATGCTGGAAAGCCGGGAACAGGTACAACATGCAAACTGCATGAGGGAGAGCACGCCTGTTCGTTACTGCAGGTGTGTCTGCTGTGCCTCTGCGATGGGGACTGCAGACCACGTGTTCTCTGTGCAGGCTGCCCTACTTAACGTAAAAATAACAATACAATAGACAGAGTGAATTACATGGGATTGTGAAAATCTTAACTTAATACAGCTTCACAGTAGATCTTAATCTGTCTTTGCAATCCTCTCCTAGGGCCCCAAGTGGGTCAGCAGGGAAGGTGGGTGATGCTGCTTCTCTGTCCTCCCAGTGTCAGGGGATGGAAGAGGTGATGAAGAGGGAGCAGAAGAAAAGTGGAGGACTTCTTCCCCTCAGGACACTGAAACCTTACACCTCAACCTGGCTCCCACAGCCATGGTGCCTGCCACCCTCAGACCACACAGCACCTTCTCACAGGAGATAACATTTAATAACTACAAAGTATGGAACATGTGATGGATAACCCTGCTAACAACACATGATAAAGTAAACTGTGCTTTAATTACACTGTGCCTTTACAACTGCTTCTCTGATCCAGGAGTTTCTTAATACTTGGCAAACTACTTAATGAGTTCTCACAACACCCTGTGGGGACCTTTTTTAGAAGTAACCCACATGGTTAGAACCACCTGCTTGGTTAGGTGAGCAGGGAAGGGGCAGCTGGCTGCTCCCATGCCAGTGGGGCCAGTGCCCAGATTCTGTCACAGGAATCCTTGTGCAGCAAGGTGACCACAGAGATGCTCTTAGACCCAATCTGAGGGAAAGCCCTCACAAACTCCTGACTTCTAGGATTGCATCCTCTGCTTTATGGACATGCACCTGCAGGGGGAACAGCAGCAACTTGCAGCAGTTGGCTCCTGAGAGTAACTTGTCTAAACAATAGAAGCAAATGCTTGGGTTAAAACCTCTGGCCCATTGCACTCAAAGGAAAAATTATGAAAATTCAGTGGAGTGAGGATTTAATAAACTGTATCTCAAGTTTATTTATGCTGCACCTAACTCCCATACTATGATTTAGATGTAATTATTATGTTATACATAATAAAATAATAAAAATTATTATTAAATATTATATACAATATACAATTACAATCATAGGTCTGTGAACTCCTATAACTTAAATTACACTTGTATCTTACTCTTTCCTCCTCTCACTGCTTAGATCCACAAAAATTAATGAATAAACAAATCCTAAGCAGAAAAAACAATCCCTATTGAAGAACTTCACAGTACAGTGACACTCTGCTGTTTAGAACAGCACAGTCTGAAAGCATTCCTTGCCACTCAGTCCCAGGGTCACAGCTGCTGGGGCCCAGCCCCATTCAGGGCCCTGAAAAAAGGAGGGCACCAGCCCCGGTAAGGTACTCAGCAGGTAAATTCCAACAACTTAGGGAAGTGATACAGCCTAGCAGCAGCCTCCAAAATAATAGACAAACACAAAATAAGCAGCCATAAATAGAAATTCCAGTGGGGAAGAAATTTTGATGACCTTACAAATTTTTTGCAGTGCTGAGTACTGAACTTCACATTTAAGAAAAATGTACTCTTCAAAAGAGGGAGATATACTGGACACTGAAGAGGCTGAACCCAGCAGCCCCGTTGCTGTGGTCTGACTATCAGTTTTCTAGGGCTAACACAAGTTACATTTTGGCTCTTGAACAGATCTCTCTTTTGAAGTAGTGCTGACAGTGCCCATTTATATCTGCTGATAGTCCCTATTGCTCATTAGGGAGTTAGGCATGCAGTGGAGTTTATAACTCTATTTAAAATGGAAAGGACTGGGTAAACCTAAAGTATTCAAGCAGGAGAAGAGGCAGATGTCTCTAGATGAGGCTGTGCAATAATTTCTGTTCCAGGGCACTTTTTTTTTTTTTTTGAGAGCAGGATAATGACTAAGCTCCCTGCTCAACAAAAGTCTGGGCAAATACATTTTGTTTATTATAGTGACCAAGCCCTCAGCCACCAAAACACATCCTGTAGAGCCTGGCTCTGCCTTCATCTGGTCAGTGCTGGAAATAACATCCCTGAGTATGGTACTACTCACTAGACTTGATTCATCACTCCTTTAATTGAGGCTGCATGGGAACTCCCCCAAAGCCCATTGCTAATTAACATGCATGTGTTGCTGATGGCCTTGTAATATTCTCCTTAACAACAAGAGGCTTACTAAGGTTTTGTCAGCCAGGACACACGAGTGACACCGCCTGGGAAAGATAGTTAAGTCTGTGGCTGAATTAATATCTACTTCCAGAACCGGTTCTGTGGGTGTGAAGACCAATTGTGTGCTGCTTAGTCCCGTGATGAGAAACCAATTAGGAATTACATGCTCAAACTGTCCTGCTTCCTGCATCCTTTCTCACAATTAGATATCATCTGCTGCGTGCAGGCAGGCAAGAGAATTTTTTAATTTGAAATTCCTCCTACAAGTCATATTTATTTCGGTGCCTCAGACTCTTTTTGACTGGATCTAAACTGAGATATTCTTTTAAATAACAATAGTGTGATTAGATGAGTTCTCAGACTGAAACTATGAGAACCCAAAGCTATACTTTCCAGCACTGGGTTCTACTTGTAAAATCCTGTGAGAACAGGTACTGTTAAATATATCAACAAATAGTACAAAATCAGCTTTGTAGTAGAAAATAAATAAGATTGTAGCATCACTTCTACTATTTTAACATCAGCATTTCAACACAATCTATACCATGTAGCTGTAAGCATGGAAAGCAAAAGGCTAGGGGAAAGACAAGCAAAAAGTAGACAGGAATTACATCCAAAATCAATCAAAATTTATCTGCTTCCAGGCAAGCCATTTTCTTAAAGATTTACCAAACCAGACAGAGAAATAGGAAGCATTCCTTGATAAGAAATTACTGGTAGATAAAACCCATTTATTTTATTAAGACTCTTTGTTTCACTAAGAATGTTGTGGATGTATTAAAGCAAAACTGGAGGACTGATGAGAGGATCACCATGAGCAGCTAGACAGGTAGGAAGTTTGAGTGTTTAGCTCCTCATAAAGGAGCAATTGATTTTTACTCAGAGGGATGGGAACAGTACACAGTGGGAAGCAGTTGTACACAACAGGAACTGCCACCTCACCATTCTTTGAACATGTACTGAAGGTGAAAGTTTGTCTTCTGTGCAGCATCCTTTTGAATCCCATGATTCAGGTAATGATTGCTTTTGCAGATTCAGGTTGAGCCTTTAGGGAAAACCTTGGAAAGATCAACTGCATATTTATCCATCCAAGCTTCTAATTTCTGTAAAAGAACTGGACTGCAAACAAGTGTCAAGTCGGGCAGCATTGCAAGACACCAGTGTCCAGCCATTTCACAAGAGTGGGGTCTCATTACCTCCTCCAAAGGCTCTGGACACAGAGTCCCTCCAAATCAACTGCAGGCCTCCATCTGCCCCAACAGTGAGAGGAGCCAGGTGGCAGCAGCCAGCTCTGCAGAGAGGGCTGACATCTCCAGAAATACTGAACTACTTCCCCCCAGCAGCCAGCCTTAAGGAGACTCTCTACTTTTGAAAGCCTGTATTAATTTACTTTCCTTCTGGAAACAATGTTGCTTGATTTCCTGGTTTGTAGTGAAATGGAGCTAATCTATCATCTCATCCTGCGTGCAAAATTTATTTCCATTTTACTAAAGAGGAGTTATGCTAGGGGAAGATGCCAGCACCTTCAAACTTCTTCCAAAAGACAATTCAATTTTCTTTTCTAGTAGATTATCACAATTCAGAGCCAGGAACATTTTTCTTTCCAACTCTATGCTACATCAAAGTCCTGATTCAGTTAATGTTCAAACACCTGGGTTGGAATACCCTTATGAAGGCAGAGGGGTGCAAAGGGGAGGACATTTCTACAGGACCACAAACAAGAAATTAGCAATGTGAGAGTGTTTTCAGGAGGTAAGGATAAGACAACATTGATACAAATTTTCCCAGATTGATTCAATTTATATCTTTGGAAAATACGCATAGGCTCTGAGGTTTGGGGTGAAAGAATAAAATAGCAAATTAGTAACAGATACCTTCCTTAAGAGGAGTTTTCAGTCTTAGTAAATAGGAGTATTGAGGATACAAGTCCTCACACATCAGCAGCTTTCCAAATTCCTGACAGTGATTTCTGGCTTTTATTTGCAGATCAGCATTTGTGCTTTTCCAACAACAGCAGATAAGAGACACTGCTGTTTCAATGAAGTGATGGAACTGCCTTTATGTTGTTCTGCATGAATCTGAATAAGCAAATGAAAAACATTTTGGGCAGTGGGAGCTCCATTTCTACATAAGACTGTGGGAAAACTAGTGCCTTGCATAGTGCCCAATACAGTGCCTCAGCTCCTTTCCTACTTATCAGGCATCATAGAAAAGCATGACATACTAATATGCACCTTTTCTGGTTTTTGTGTTTTTCCCTTGGCAGATGTAAAAGTGGCTGAGAGCTTGACGCAAGCAGTCCATCCCTGATCATTAAAAACAACCCAAAACACTATGAAGTTTAAACATGAGTCTTTCTGATTTATGTACTTGGACCTCTTGTCTACTGAGTACTGTCAGTGTACGTTTTGGTGAGTGAGGATGTCCACGTATCCTCATTGCTGTTCTGAGTTCTGTGTCGGCACTGTGAATATACGCGTTCTCACATGAACCATCAGTCTTATGGATAGAAATAAAACTTATAAGAAGTTATGCCTATACATATATATTCACAGGTTTGACACTGCTGCATATACCTGTACTGAATTACAAAGATGTTTTGAGTAAAGAACTGAGTGTAAGCTTAAGTGTGAAGAACATGAGCTAAAGATAAAAACTAAATCAATTTCTCTTTCTTTCCTCACTTCAGCTGCAGTATTATGCATAAAATAAAGCAGAAAGATACAGCAGTGGTGAATGTAGCCTCAATTTGCCTCCTACAGCTGCAGCGAGACTTTGTGGGTTTTAACCTGGGGGAGGGGAAGAAATGGGTTTCCAGAGGATTAATAAAGCAATGGGCTAAAGCAGCTGCAGTACAAATGGCACCTCTCCACAAATAATTGTTTGGATTTCAACACACTTTACTGAAGGGATGGACCTTCTTAGCAGTGGGGAAGACACAAACCCAAGCATATCTAGTTAACAAAAAGGTTGTGAATGAAGTGTCTTTGCATACCTGCATGTATGTATGTAAGTAGTATTTTAACAGTGCCTAGCATGAGCAGCTCATGCCTACAGGTATGTGATATAGCCTTTTCTGTTAGATTATGAAAACAAGCTCTGCATTATGTTATGGGGAAGCTGAATCACTAATGACAGACACGGTAGATATTTATGACTGGCTGGCTGCATGGCACTCTAGAGTGTGCAGGCTGAGGTTTGGGCCCACTCCCCTGCCACTAAACGGGGCTGGTTTGTTTACCAGAGCATTTTTCCCACGGTTGGTTCTCTGGAACCAATGCTCAAGGGGAAGAGTAGGAAGAGCAGAAAGAAAGCTACAAGTCTTTGAACTCACGAGCATGGCTTTGCTGTGTCTCATCCGCTGCTGGCAGTCATGCAGGTGTGTGTAAGCTCTCTCGGCCAGGGCTGGCGGGCCGGGCAGCTCTCACCCCGCAGCTGCAGGCAGGCAGAGCCTGGTGCCCGACTCAGACAGCCGAGCCTGGCGCATCACAGAAGGTACAGAAAAGCTGAACTGCATAAACCTGAGCAATTTAAGGTTTAAAAGACCACACCCTCCCGGTCATGTCTCCCGCAGGCAGATAAGCGTGTGCAGGCTGCTCGTACAATAGTGTAATTTGAAGCTTTTCCTTTTCTTTCCGGCATATGCCAACGTTCATTTTCAGTCAGGTTCTTCCTTGTGTTTCTTTTCTTCTTTTAACCTGACAATCAATGTGGTTCAAATTTAACAAATACAGGTGGACCATTCTAAAAACTGCTCCAAGACAGAAGATTTATGTTGGTTTTCCCCTCTGAAAAGGAAGAGGTGGTCCACAAGCTCTAACCCAGAATCAATAGTTTGGAATCTGAATCTTCACTTTGTTCCTGTATACTTGGTGTGGTGAACACTTGAACCACATAAGAGTGATTTGTAAACTCCAGAATCAGCTGCCTGAAAATACAGGCTCTGTTAATTTTCTGAACACTGCAAAATTAAGACTTCATAAGCCCTCTTACCCAGTAATTTTCAGTTTAAAAAACACCCAAGAAGAGATAAAATGTTGTACTGTAGATAAGGTGTCAAGCTTCTGCACTGTGACGTAACAGCTGAGAGTGAATGTTAGTAGCAAAAACAGCAGCAGTAAAGATCTTTTTTTTTCAAAAATATTTTCAGTAGAGAAAAATAAACCCTCATCTTCCAACTACATGAATCACTAATAAATGCAATGACTTCAGCCATCTTAAGCATTTGCTCCTAAGGAAGGAAGTATTATTCAGGAAGCAAGGCAGTTTTGGAGATGGGCTTGAATCAAGGAACTGCAGTACACACTGAAAAGAGGCAGGAGGAAATAGCCAGCCTTTGATATAAACATCTACGGCTACCAGGTCTTGGCCTCCAATTCATTCTTATGCGAGTTTGTTTCCCTTCAAACATTTTCAAAGCATACTTGCTACTTGTGACTATAAAATCCCTTGTTAAATATTTACTTTAAGAAATCATCAAGGGAGTGTCAAGTCCTACTAGCAAGTGTGACAGTCATACCCTTAGCCGGATGGATGCTTCTTTGCAGTAGTATTTACCTTTTCTGCCCTGACAGCATAGCAGCTCAGCTCCAAGTTGCTCAAGAAAACCTGGGATGGGTTCCTGCCAAGCCAGCCTGCCAGTGCTCAGCGTACAGTTGTCCAAAATGCAGGCAGTGGTGTTCTGGATCTGGGGCTCTGTGCAGCTGCTGCTCTTCCCCCAGGATGGGTGCAGTACAGAGAGACACAGCCTGCATGGGACCAGATGTCCATGGCCGTCACCAGGCCAGATATGCAAGCCTCATGCGTCAGTCATCTGCAAAATTGAACTATGCATATGAAATATGCTTTTAAAAACATGCTTAAGCTACAGAGGCTTAAACATTAGCAAATACATGCCCACAGAGCAAAGCCTGTGTTTAAATCCTTCCTTGCATGGGAGGTCTCTCTGAGGCTGCTCGCCCTAGTTTAGGAAGCCCAGAACTCTGTTGTCACAGGTGACCACATCAGGCACTCAGTTACAGACTCAATTTCTATCCTAGCAGCTAGCCAGGTTTGCCCTTCCTCCCACTGCTGGGAGGTTTTTCTGAGTTTCCAGACTAAGGGCCAGCTCAAACTCATTTCTTCTCATGCTAATGTTACTGAATTGCTTAAATTGCCTTTCCTATCTCATGATATGCTTTCCTGTTTTCCTTTCCACTCAAATTCTGTAAGTCTCTGCTCAGACAAAAGGCTTCCTGCTCTCCTGCTCACACAAACAGCCCTCTTGGGCACTCATTCCTGTCCAAATTCTTCACTCCAGAATGGCATTTATACTTTATACATACCAGGCGAATTATTTTCCTAGAAAGTGAGTTATTTATTGGCTCTGAACCAAATTGCTGGTGAGCTCTTCAGTACCTGTTGATGGAAGATCCCAGCTGAACCTGTCTATCGTTTGCTGGGAAGAAACAGAGAAGAACCTCCTCTAAACTGCAGCCTGTGTATTGTGTTATTTATCAATTCCCTCCTTTGCCTGCAGCAGATTTTCTTCACCAATATCACAAAAAAAGTGAGAGCGTTTTCCTACTACAATTCATTAATTTGCACCAAAATGACAGCAGGGTATCATAGATCTGACTGGTGCATTGACATCTGTTTGATAAACTTCTAATTTCCTGGTATAGATTCATACACTGGAGGCAAAAAAAAACAAACCCCAAAAGACAAAAAAAAACCCCCAAAACAAACCATATCTCAAGCTTTGCAAATACAGGTATAATGACTGACATTTCAAGTGCAGATATTCCATACTTCACTACTGCTTAAATTATTTCCAGGAGACCATAATGCCATAAACTCTATTGTGTTAGGCTTACTCATTTATTTACTTCAACTAAATGATTTCAGCATACATTGAAAGCATTGGCAGTACACACTATGCAAGCTAAGTTAAAAGATTAATTGTGTCGTATTAGGGGAAACTGTAGTAATTGATGTTAGTTGAAAATATTGTAGTGGAAGCCATCTGTGTTGAGTTGAAAAGATCACTGTGTCCTGCAAATACAGAGGCATCCTCCTGTGAACCCCCATGAAACCAGAGCAGAAGAGGCAGGGGCCAGGTCAGCTCTTTGCCTGCTGCTGACCACTCTCTCTCAGTCCCTGGTCCAGGCCAGGCAGCTCACTGCTTACAAAAAATGGAAGTGAAAGAGCTTTCTTCAGTGCATGTTACATTCCTGTCCACACAGCTCTGGCAGGGAACTGAGCCATACTGTCTCTTTCAAGCACTCAACAGCACTAAAGATTCCTTGTGGATTTCTATGACATACCACAATGGCAAAATACACCCTTGTCCCTGACCCCATGGATGGACAGTGGGATGGGGACCAGGACAAAGGGGACAAGTAGACCTGGCTGGCCCTTTGACTCAGTGGAGGAGCAATGAGAAGGAATGATAGCAGGAAAGGAGCATCAAGAGCTGTGGGTCACAACTCGCGGTGGTGGGGACAGATAAGACAGGAGTTTGGTGTCCCCCAGATGAAACTGTCTCTCCTGACCTCCAAACGGCAGGGCACATGCACCTCTGGCATGAACACTCAATGTTCTCCCATGGGATTTCACCTCAGGTTGTAGAGGTATGCTGAAGAATAGGAACAAACTCTAGGAGGGGAATAATCAGGTGTAGAAACAGCTCCAGCATGCAGGCCAGCTTTTCAAATCAATTCTCTCTCTTGTTTCCTCTTTGTGGAAAATAAGCAACCTGAATTGGATTACAAAACATAAAAGGATTGCCAAGCACTTGTACTATGGACTCTGCTGACTACTGAGTGCCACTGACAGTCTGCTTGGAAATTAGACTGGACTCTGCATCATTAATCACCAATATTAAATAGCAATTCTGTACGGTGTGACAGTTTAAATAAGATGTTGACTTCCAAAATTGACTCACTTGGTATAATTTACAGTTGGCAAAGCTCTTACAAAGTTTGTATTACTGTGGGAAGTCATGTTTCATTTGTCATAAGCCCTTACTGAACCTTCTGTATCCAGTATCTTTACATTTTCTAGATGACTCCTGAGAAGGAGAACAGGAGCATAATGAGGAAATTAAAATCCCAAGATTAAAATAAACTCTTGTCCTTGATTAATGAACCAACAATAGTACCAGACTACTATTTTTCTGAAATGGACTGCTTTCAGAGACTAAGAGAGTGCAGGATTAAATATGGCCCTACTGGGAAAAATCCCAAAATAGAAACTTGTACCATACCAGAAATTAAAATCATCCCACCAAAGAGCCTGTATGGCATCCCTCAGGAATGGCCTTGACTTGGAAAGCCCACAGATCCAGCTGGAAAATCTCAAGTGAATTCTGGGGTCCTTTCACCTCCTTCAGAAAAAAAAATCTGTGAACACATGAGCTTTACATACATAAGAAAAACAAACATTCAAGTGGCCAAATCACTCTTGCTGTAGGGAGAGGATAGTATTACAGATAGGCAGGCACTATATGTTTTCCACTGGGAGAAATTCTTGAAGTTAAAAGATTACTCTGGTCTCTCAACACATTCATTAGTTAAATTGCAAAGCAAGCTCATTACATAACCAACCCCAGGACAATTATATTTATCTCGTCAAAGTTCACAGTACAGATGGATTACTGGCCAAGGTAACATGAGTACCTTCTGCAGGATGAAAGCTCTCTGATCTATTTGAAACATCAGTGCTGTGCCCAGCCTAAGTTTTCAGATTATTTAGGTCTTTTTGGAAGAATATGTTTGTGCACTTCCTCCCAGAGGTCTCTCCAGCATGAAGAGAGGAACTGAGGAAAGTTGGGATTCATTCTCTAGAAGTGGCAAATCAAGGCACAGAAATTAAGTTATTTGCTCCTAATTACCAAAGAAGTCTCTGGCATAAAGAGCACCTCACTAATTCTCCCTTACTTTGTTAGACATGGTAAAGGTGGTGTGAAATTTCTGTACTTAAAGCATGCACAAATACATAGTGTGCTCAGTCCACTCTTGAATTAACTTTTACATACAGGTTTATACCTGAAGAGTTCAATATTTTTTGAGAGATGGAGGTCATCTTGTCTGACTCCTAGCATATCACAAACTGCACATCCCCTGCTCTGTCCCTTTGTGGAACCTGTTGCCTGTGTTTAACCCTGTAAGGAATATTTCTAGAGAAGCATTGCGCTATGTTCTGAAGAACCAAAAGGTGGGGAGTCTACTTTTCTATTTGATATCTTATTCTGGGAATTAGTTGTGCATACATGTAAAATCAGATGGATATTTATGCTAATTTGATGACACTACCTCAGATTATTGTCATCAGTTCATGTTATGCATTTCCTGGGAAGATGAAAGAGCTGGTATCTATATCTTATACCTCTACATGTGTTATATTTGTACTAACATCCTCACCTATTTTTCATATGGAACAGAAAGGCTGTGGAAGAGACCTGCCAATACAGCAGGTGTATTAGCTACCCCTCATGTAAGATTTTTGCTGTTTCCTGCATTCTCATCCAATTTAAAATCCTCATTTAAAATGCTGCCTGTCATGTGTTTGATGTTACTCCATGAATCTCTCCATATGCATATATACAATAAACACAGACAAAATCAGACATTTGCACATGAACTCAAGGATCACGCCAGATATTTTACCCTCCCACTGAGCTACTGACTGCATTCTAAGGTTGTCCATAAGGTCTCCAAAGTCTTTCCAAAGTCTCTATTCTTTTTCTGAAGCTGTCTCTCCCCTATGGTACATGTTCCCAGTTTCCAGGTTTATAATTTTACACTTGACCACATTAAAGCACATTTTTCCGTCTAAAGTCTACTTTTTAGGCACGTCAGATTCCCTTTTCTCTAGTGCCATGCATAATCCGTGAGTAGTTCAGTTTTCCTGCAAGGTTAAGTGGTGAACGTTGCCAGAAGAGGTCTGAGTGATTTTTGCAACAACTCATTTGATCAACTAGCCCTTACCCACTTGGCATGTTCTTAAACAAGAATGCAAAATCTTACATTTTTGATCAAATTATGGTAGGATACCAAACTTTCATTTTCTATTAGGTCTATAGCAGCTTTTTTTACCAACTGGGTAATCTTACACTAAAGAAGCAAGCCAAGCTTACCTGACAAGTCTTGAATTCAATGAAAACATCATTGGCTGTCATTAACAATAGTCCTGTTCTTTATACTTGAATTCCCATAGCAGCTTCTCTATTATTTTGCTGGAAGTGAGGTCAGGCTGACTGTCATGCTGTTATCAGAATTATCCTGTTTGTGCTGTTGGGGCACTGGCAAAAAAAAAAACCAAAAAACCCCAAAAAAGAGCATGCTTTCAGTCTTGACTGATTGCTCCAATGTTCCCAAATTTATCAAAAGTTCTTTTCCGTGGGCCAGAAAATTTCTCAGCCAATTTAAGAAAAAAAAAAAAA
>VWYP01010644.1:581142-591288 GCA_013400435.1 Pycnonotus jocosus
AAAAAAAAAAGGATGCATAGCTGCTGGCAATACAGGGGTGCCTTAAAGCTGATTCCTCAAAGTAGGAGTTGTCCAACATTCTTTTAGTTGCAGATGGGCTGGAAAAAAATTTATCCTCCTCATGTGATATATACAAACTGTATTCTTTCTTTCAAAACATAAACCAGAAATCTTTTCTGAACATTTCAGCCATTTATGCATTTCTTATTAACAGTTTCAATACCTACAACACTTACTTGGCCCATATCATTGCTACTTTTTTCCCCTGTGTAAATTTAAAAATTTCAGAACAGCATTTTCTTTCCAAGAGTAGATTTTGTGTTAGGCGCTACCAGCAATTTCCATACTTAATAACATATAAATATCAATAGACATTTATCTCCACTTTATAGCCTATTTTTCCAATATACGGCCACATGGTTTATTTAAATATTAAGTATTGTGTGTTTGCATGCCCACACAAGTGTCTATAGATATATGTATGCCTATGCAGCCCCATATATAGATAAATGTGGACAAATTTATACCTGTTTAGACACATGTATACAGATGAGTAAGTCCGTTTCTACTTTCTGTCTTCTTTTGCCATACATATTGTCTTAACAATGTTTTGCCCATTTAGTAAGTTCTTGAAAAACTTTCAGTTTTTTTCATGCCTGTGCTTATTCAGTTTTATTAAGGGCTGTCCTTAGCTTTGGGAAATTGGCCTTTTCAAATTAGCATGTGTGAATATTATGGTTTGGGACTATATTCTCTTCAAGCACATGAAATATAACCAGGTCATAATCAGTTTTTCCTGACACAACACCTGATTTCCAGTCTAGTGGATAAATTCACTTTTATGTATCAGGCTACCTAAAAGCAGAATTCTTCCAAGAAAAGAGCAACTTTTGTTTTGCAGAACTATCATCCAGTGTTTAAAGCTACTCTATTTATGTTTCACCAGTACCTAAGTGAAATCTTCAGCAAGTATGCCAAATAAAGCTCCCCATAATTACACCCTCCCTACATGCAATAGTAGCTCCAGCTGTCTTCAGATTCATTTCAGTGACCTATGTCACCTCTGACCACCTTTGCTTACTGCTGAGCCTTGATAATCAGCATATTTATTGTGCTGCATTTCCTAAGATCCTGCACTTCCCAGTTCTAAGTTAAGGAGATATTTGTCACCAGGTCATAGACAAAGTCATTCCCCTCACAAAATTTTTTTTGTCACTCTTGGTCTACTTGAACAACTTATAAAAAATTCTAACATATTGATCGCTCTAGCACTGTAACCTGATGAGACAATTAAGTTGAATTTATCTTGATAATTGATAAAATATAGTTGTTCTTACTTATTACCCAGATTCCCAGCTTCAGCATATAAGCATTTCCAAATGTATTTCTCTTTGGATACTCTACCATGCTGATTTAATTTGTTCCTGACAAGGAGAATTTGAACCACATTTACTTTCTTAACCTCCTTTTGCATGCAGTTGCTTTAAATACAGTTGTGGCAGTTCCCAAGAGCCAAGATATTCTGTCCCAGCCACACCTATTCAATCTCTCCATTTTTTAGTATTGTATATACTAAAGCAAGTACAGGGTTTAACTCCATGGTACGTAGTTAGTCCAAAACCAACATGGATATTTTGTGCTGACCTGTGGAATGCTGACATGGGCTGGCTGGAATACAATCTCTGCAGCACTGCTTAAAAATGGCATTCAGCATCATTCTTTCTGCGTCAGTGTCGTGTTTTTGCAGGTGGCTTTGCGAAATAATTCAGCAAATAAATTTTTTATATCGGTGTAAGTACTCCACATAGGCCACACAGGCACAACTTATCAAGGAACTGCAGTCTTCTGCAATACTTGCAACACCTTGCAGCCAAAAGGCTCAGTGCTGGCCTGAGCCAGTCATGGAAATTCTCTGAAGAGACCCAGATGTGTTCCACACAGGAGAAAAAAAAGCCTTAATAGCTGTGCATGTCTCACAGTTACCCACTTATAACTTCTTTTTTTTTCCACACAGCACAAACTAGGAAGTTCTGCAGAAATCCTTTTGGGAACAGGCAGGGGCCCATGGACCTCTTGGATCTGCCTGGTTACTGTGCTGGTACCTGCCTTCTTGTAAGAGGACAAAGCTCAGCACTGAGCCCTGGATTGTCCCTTGAAGTGTTTAAAGACTGTGCAATCTAGCTAAGAAAAACAGGGCATGCTTTACAAAATGTGTCACTTCCATCGATACAATAAGAACTTGCAACAGATTTGAGTCAGGATGCTAAGGGCACTATGGGCACTCTGCTCTTACCTCTAAGAGGTAAGGGATTTCTCCATATGTGGAAAAGTTGTATCTTTTACTGGACTAATTGGTACAACTGGAGGAATGGTGTGCCTTCAGGAATGCAAGTGTTCCTTTGATCACACACACTGCAAGTTCTAGTACATCCACACAGGCCCTGCAAATTCTAGTACATCCACACAGCAAACCATGAAAAGCAGCTGCTGGGAAAGAGCACTCAGAAAAGGGGCCACCTCGAAGGCACTGAGAATTTTTCAACCCATTGGTTCCTGAGCAGCCCAGCACATTCAATCTAAACACTTTGCTTGGACATTGTGGCACTGTGTGCTGATCCAGCAAGCTCAGCAAACAGGGAATAATGCATATCTTGCAGATAACCTCTCTTCTGCTAAGTGAGTTAAGCATCAGTCTATGCACACCCCTTTCACATGCTAACTAGTAAATCGCTAATTTATTTACTGAAGGGAGAGTGCAATGCATACAGTATAGATTACACCAGAAACAAAAGGTGTAAGGATGCAAAAGCATAATTACACACAGGGCAATGAAGAATATAACATGTTATACATACACAGAGAACTTCCTTAGCAAAACCTGTTGCAAACTGAGATGGTGATAATTGAAGGTATTTAGCTCAGAAACATAACCTTAAACTCAAATGAGCAAGTGCTACTCTGTAAATCCTAAACTGTGCCACTTACAAAGCCAAAGGCCTGAAAATAGTGGATAGAGGAGCAACTGGGGTGCTGACCTTTCCCATGCAGAGCAAGCCCTCCCTCCTTTCCTGGGCTTCTGCCCTCCCATGACACAGAAAAGACATTTTAAGAAGCTCATGTAACTGTGCTTGTGTACCTGTCAGTCTCCAAGAACCCACAATGACTTTTGGATTTGAGGAACATTTTCAACCACTTCTGACAGATGACAGGGGCTTTCAACAACAATTAAACAAGTCTGGTGAAAGCAGGTAAGGTTTCATGTGGAGATGAAAGACTGATAGCATTACACTGGGGAAAAACTCTCTCTAAGAATGTCTTATTAAAATGTAGAGCTCCTGTTTCTACCATGGTAAAGTGGTCTTATATATCCAAAAAGCAGGAAAATCTTCTCCTAAAGCTCACAGCAGTCATGAATCTAGAACAAGATTCCTTGACTTTGGTGGCCATGGATTTGTAATAGTACAGTAGTTTTCTACCCTGTGATAAAGGATCTGTTTGCTTAATTATTGTTGTTTTCTACACTGTATACTCAGATGCTGTGTATTTTCAAAAACCATAACAACTGAATATGTAACTGTATAACACATTATATATAATGTATACATATACAGAATTCACCTGAAGATTGAATGACGTTTCAGCAGCTCATAAAGGAAACAGTAGTAGTAGTAGTAGTAATAGTAGTAGTATAGAATTTTTCGGTGGTCTACAATGTGAATGCTTAGTATCATTTCAAATGAGAGCTCCTTGAGAAAACATTTTTTACACATTGGAAACACCTTAGAAGTGGTAACTCCAACAAAGCTATTTAAAAGAAAATCAGAAAGTCCATTTAGCTGATTTATTAGCTCACGTCAGAGCATGGTGTTGATAACACCAAGGTTGTGGGCTTGATATCTGTATGGGCCATTCACTTAAGGGTTGGACTTGATAATCCTTGTGGGTCCCTTACAACTCAGAATATTCTGTGATTCTAGAAATCTGCCATTATTGGGTCATTGTCATAGTGCATTTCCACTGTCAGTGTGTTCTAGGCTGCAGCAAAACCACAGAAAGCTCTTCAAAAAAATAGAGAAAATAAGAATTATTTTCTAACTCATTACAAAGCTACAAACTCAGCTTTCAGTGCCTGGTGATGTTTTGGATATTTCGTATGTTTTTTTCTAGTGTAATTATTTCTGAATAATATCTACTGAATGTGTTTATCTTCTGAAAATGTGAAAATTAAGGTCTAACCCAGCCATACAAAGCAGAAGTTTTTGAAAAAGCACTTGTACCACAGCTCATCTATTGGAATCTCAGTTGATAATGTTGATGAAACATTTGCTGTTGTAGTTTTAGGCCTCTGAAGACCACATATGCTGAAATATTCCAGATGTGGGACAGCAAAGGCATCAAACTATTTTTTTGTATGATATGACGGCAGGAGTCGAACCCAAACCTCCACAGGTACAATGATGACATACCTGTGCTTCCTGCTACTGACCTCTCTTCCTGCTTTTCTAGGGCACTGGTGCTGACACTCTACATTGTATGAGATACCACTAAGGGTAAATGAACAGCATTACTATTGTCTCTCAAAGGCTTCAGACTGAAGCTTTTGTTCAGAGCATCCCTGGTGCTGACAGAACAAGCCCATATTCATGCCCTGCAGACAAAATTGCCATTCGTATTTAGATTTGCACCACGTTCAAAGCTCCTTGGAAGATCTGTTCACTATGTATGTGGGGAAATGGATCAGAAAATACTGACCATTTTCAGAATGCTTGCTTTGAATTTCAATATCTCCTTCTTGTACTGGCTAACAGTGAGCTACTGTTGGTACACACTAAGTCCCTCACACTGCACGTAAAGTAAGTTGACTTGACGAGTGTGTAGAGACTGCAAACTCCCTTGCCTACCCCTCCCTCCCCAGAACACCAGCAATGGACCATTATCTTTGATTTTGACATCTGAAGAGAGAATGCAAATGCCAGGAAGGAAGTTTTCAGAATCTGTAAAAAAAACACTCTCTAAAAGACCTTCCAAAGGGAATATTACAACAGGATACAGTAAAGAAAAACAGGAGAAGAATTTGAGGGGGAGATGCTCACACTATAAATGAAAAATACTTCTGAGAATAAACACAAACAAAAGAACATCCAAACTTACCTCTGCTTAACAGAAAATTACTGAATTTTCTGCTTAAAATAGACTCAGTACATTAGTCAAATACTTGAATATGTCTAATTTATACCTTCCGGACTGTGCGGTGTAGTACAAGGAAGATGAAAGTACACTCAGAATTGATGTTGGGGCTGCCCCCACTGGACCACCAAGATAGAGGGTGAAATCTAGAGGTTACAAGCTGAGTATTAGGATGCAAATTCACTGAAAAAATTCCTTTATAGCACCAGAGTATCCCCTCAAGAATCAGGAAAAAAATATCTCTAAAGTCACTGACTGAAGATTAGGAAACCCCAGTCTTTCTGAGCATCTTGTTAATAGATGGTCACTATGAAAGTGACATTACTTATTGTGTTTTGGGGACAGTGGCTAGATTAAGGCTATCTATACTCTACCACAACATGCACTATAATAGCATTACCCTAATTGCAGCCCTTCTTCTCTGCCTGATTCTCCTACTAAAAACTGTCAGAGTAGACTGTGCTGTGCAAACCACACAGACAGTCTGCACATCAAAGACTTTGCAAGCTAAGCAGCTGAGATCAGGAGACTAGATCTGCACAAGAAATTCCAGAGCAACTCAACACTGCATGGATCTGTACAGGACTTCATACACAACATGAAAGACATTCTTAAAAGACAGACTTTCAGAAAAGATAGGGGATTGTGGCTTACTAAAGCTAAAGAAAGCTAAAAAGATCTGAACAGTTGCAAAGCACAGCTGACTTTCAAACAAATTCCTGAGCAGCTGAGAAGCTGTCTTAGGAAAGAACAGGACAGAGCAAAACAAGGCAGCAACACTGACTTGGTTTATGGTTTCTCCTGTGTTATCAAGCAGCAGGTTTTTGTCAGAATGCTTTCCAGGCCTAATGACTTTATGAAAAAGCCTAAACAGACTCTTGATGGTCTACATGACAAGATGCAGTTTCATTACAAAATAAAATTGCTGGTTTGAACTGAAATTACAATGAATGATCATGGAGGAGTAAATTGAAGGAAAAGTATAAAACTTATGGGTGAAGTCTGAAAGCAAAAATGTAGAGCATACTTTGTTGGTGTTTTCATAAGCTAGGGGATATTGCACTGATCTGTAGGTGCTGAGCACAGGGAGCAGAGCTTGAGTGGCCCTCACAAGGCTCTGAATGGGTGACAGGACTGTGATCTGTAACCCAGTCAGTCAAAAGTTATCTTGCAAAGAAAAAGGGGTCATGATGAGGGGAAAGGGTAAGGAGAAGAACCATTCTTACAAGAGGAAATTTTCTGCCTGTCTATCTTTAATTAAGAAACTAGGAAATGCTCAGAATCACAGCTTTAAATTAATCTTATCCCTAATTAAGAATTTATCCTTAACCCAGTTTCTTAGGGAAACAAAGTTGAGGCTGTCACACCTTTATCTGTCTGTGTCTGTGTCTTCCCCATTTATCTTCAGAGTCCAGTGGCCTTTTCTGCTACCTTAACTTTGACAAAGGTTAGGGATTTCAAAGGTATTATGTGCCCATACATGTAAACAAAATAAGGTAGAGTGATAGAGGAAAGAGACCCCACTAAGTACTCATATGCAGAGAGACTGAAGCATAAATACACTGAGGAATCAACAAAAGGCTTGATATTCCTGAATGCCTCATGGGAAACACTTCAATTAAATTCACACCTTTCTAAACATCGAGAAATACAGTTATCAAACACAAAACTGTAAGAAGCTAGGCTTCACTGGCTCAGCTGCTCACCCAGCAACTTCACTTCAGCAAGCAAACCCATCACTACAATTGGAAAATACCTGTATTTCGTCGGATGGAAAGCGCAGCAATCAGGCTCCTGGTGAATAATCTAGGCATGAAAAATGTCAAGGAAGTAGTTTCCAATCAGCAGTCCTCACCAAAAGAAAGCTTCCACTCTACCCCCCTCCCGGGCAGCATTTTTGGGAGCCCATGGGAAGGGGCCCTCGGTGGCCGGGGGCACAGGGCTGGGGCTGCTGTGCAGGGAGGGCTCCCTCGCTCAAGGGGAAGCGCAGTCGCGAACCCAAGAACAACAAAACAGCATTACACTTAATCCACTGCCATCTGGCTTCATTTTGACAATCCACAAAATCAGACACAACATTCTTCCTCAAAATCCCTGAAAAACAACACAGAACTAGTGTCAAACCCAGTGTCCCCTCCCTCCCTGGCCCTTCTGAGGTTTCTCATAAAATGGAGAGCAATTTCCCCAAGTGACATTTCTGCAGGAGCATTCAAGCTGCAGATGTTTCCACTGTGGAAGAAGAGTTTGTATAATGCAGCACTGCTTGTCATATTTATGGAGGCAGGGAGGGGGAAGGGGGTGAGAAACAGAAAACAGGAGAGGCTGTAAGCAGTGGTGTTGATCCATAGGTGATGAACTGCCTGAGGCTATCAGCTCTGTGTGTTTGCTCGGCTCTTGACCTGACCAAGGGAGAACAAGGACCATCCATCTTCCCCAGCAGAAACCTGCAGGTGTTCCTGAAAGGACAAGGCAAATCACACAGCCTTTAAACTAGCTGGGAACACAGTATCTCTGCAACATAGCAAGACAAATCCTATTATTCTTACTCTTGTTATTTTAAAAAATGTGTTGCAGGAAACCTTAGTTTGCAAAATTTGCATTGTTACTGAGGTATTAAGGTAGTCTGCATGGCCTGATAACTGAGCTCAAATATCACCTCGTAGCTGACGGTTTTCATAACTTCTTAAAAGAGGAGTTTCTTTCCACAGCAGAAGGCAGAAACACACACAAAAAATATTGAAATAAGGCCTGTTTCATGCTGAATTGTGTTCCCGTTGACAAATGCTGATTATCCACAGAAAACAACTAAGGACTGAACCATGTTTTTATTGACACCCCCTGACTTATAGTTGCAACCTGACTGTTGGGCTTCTCATTCCCTTTCAGACACTCAAATGCTGAAGATGCCTGGCCTCCATCATGACATAGATCTTCTGTAGTTGCTGTGACAATGCTACCAGCTCTACATGGATGTCTCAGATATTCTGGGATTTCTAATCTAATACTAGATGCCTAAATTCAGGCATCTGCATGAGATTTCAAGAGTTACTCCACAGAGGCTATATCCTCCCTTACAGCATCCCCATGTAGTCCATGTTGTGCTACATCTGCTTGCATTTTCTGGGTGCTACCTATGATAGGAGCAAGTGTGTATGCCTTCTCAGTTTCCAGAATTAGTGGACTAGCAAGCAAAGCATCCACTCACTAAAAATAGTTCATTTACTAATGATATTTTGCTCAGTTCCCATTTAAAGCTGTCAGGACAGAAAACAAGGCAGACTCCATTTGCACATCTGCCTTAGGGCTCAACACCACAGGAATGTCCCCAGGCATGGCCTGTGCTCTGTTTCTTAGCATGGCTGAGCATCCTGTCTTCCAGAAAACACATTACTGACAGCAGCATTAATGTTAACAGGCACATCCCTGTGGAGTGAGGCATGTGCATATGCATTAATCAGGCATCTTTCTTAATATTCAAGATTATGCCAGGGAACAGCCTTGCCTGGCCTTCACACAGGGATTAGGAGATATGAGGGAAATGGAAAGAGTAAGTTCCCTGTGCAAGAGCAGTGTCACTTGTAAGGGACATGTAACTTCATAAAAGCTTATCCTATTGAAACTCTCAAATGTTTCCAGTTGTAACATATAGCAAACCACATTCATATCACAGCCTGAGAGGAGGAAATGGCACACTTGTGCTAAATACTGGGGGATTGTTTTTACAGCAAAGACAGTAGCTGCAGGAACTTCAGCTTTGTAGATAGAAAAGCTGTGAGATCACATACCAGAAGCTCAAGCAGGTACACACCTGGAAAGAAGGGAAGGGAGAACAGAATCTCCTGTAAAACCGGAACTGTAAGCAATACAAAAGAAATGCTTACATTGACGAAGGCAGTAAAGAAACAGCAAGCAAATAAGATATTTGTATCCCTAAAATTAAAAAAGAAACCCCAAAAAACTAGCAAGAAGTCTTGCTTATGACCCAGACTAAAAGAACTGAGGAACCTGCACTATGATGAATAATGCTCATCCATGATTTCTGATGTTAACAGATTTTTAGAGTGGTTAGGGAAGTAGTGTGTGTGTTGCTGTTAACTTACAGCTGTACATATACCTATACTTATAGCTTTACATAGTTATATATTATAGTTATATATTTTGTGAAACAATGTACTTTGCAGGTTCCATTTGTGGATTTGATCATTTCAAGCTGTAGACTTCTGTCAGTTCTCACAGTGTTCATCCTCCAAGGATGCTACAGCAGCATCCTCACTACAGATGGAAATTTACACTTGCAGCTTCTCTTCACAGCCAACAAAACTATAAAATGACAGAGGAATTTAAATTACAGGTTTTTATTGACAGCAGCAGACTCCAGATTACAGTTCCTTTTTGCACAGACGTGCCTGGCACCTCCCTCTCTGTCTCTGTCCTTTAAGTCCTTCCTGTACACCATGACCAAGCAGTCACTCACCTTAGAGGTAGGCTGAGTTCTTGCTGGCATGACAAAGGTTTTTCTCAGGGACTGAGAACAAACATATAGAAGGTAAAGATGATGGAATTGCTGGATTTTTAAAGGGTATTTTTATTTGGGTTTTTTTGGAAAGAATAAACTCTGTTTTGTTCCACTTTCATACAGGATCTGTTCAAAGCTTTGTAGTGATCACAAGAGGATTTGACTTGGCTTTTGCCAAAGCTATGTCCTCTGTATAATCAGGTGAGAGATCTGCTTGTCAAATGTTTACAGGGCTTTATTCTACATGAAAGCAGAAAAGTTCTACACCACCCATCCTGAAGTCCCTTTTTCAACTCCAGGAGGCTGAGCACTTCAGAAAACCAGGTTTACATCCTCTTATGCTCATTTAGCAACACCTGGGGCAGCAGTTACCTGTTCAACATCACTGTTAAAATGAAAACAGCTGAAATCTGACAATCTTTCATATGCCTGCAGTGGGAAGG
>VWYP01010646.1:155-11244 GCA_013400435.1 Pycnonotus jocosus
TTTTCAGCTCTTGAAAATTTGACTAATTGTCTGTCTTCTGGACTTGACAGATGTTTCTAGTTTCTCAGTGCTTCTTATCCTCCCAGTTTTCCCCAGCTGTCTCCTTTTAATTTGACAGGACTCTGTCAGGTCACTGCTGTTGATTAGCACAGGGCAATTAAACTATTCTGATAATTGCACCTGGCCCTTGCAGAAGCTGACAGCACTTTCAGTCATGGGCACTTCTTCAGCTCTGAGTAGAGGGTTTTTCCAAAGTCAGAACTAGGCAGTAGTAGTAGTTGAGAAGCAGGTGAGAGACTATTTATAAAGTTTTCTTATCAAGATATAGTCATTACATCTGTAAAATCATCCCTCCTTTTTATGTTTTTAGCTGCTATGTGCTCTTGTGCCTCTATAATGGACAAGTACAAATAGGAATATTCAAGCTTTTCCTAATGTAATATTTCCTTTAAGAACATTATGCTGCCATATCAGGAGTTTTAGTAAAACTTTAGAGGAATTTAGAGAACTCTGATGCATGTACATACATAATGTACTAAATGCACACATGAAAAGGAGTTAGAAGAAATAGTCACTAAAGACTCTCAGTAGATTTGATTGTTTTGTTTTCAGTTTGTCTCAAGATAAGTTTTATCAAATATTTCCTGTCTGTGATTGTGTCTTTTGATAGAAAATCCTGTTGACAGCAGTAAAGCAGTGGCAATTTAAGGGATTTGTGCTTCTCTTAGCATCCTGAGGAAAAACAAAACTATGAGCATTTCTTATTCTTCTATTTTTTTTTCTAGAGATGTCTCACTTTACAAGTGAAGATGAAGCTCTATTACAGTCTATGCTTAGGCAGTTGCTGCAGAGTGTGAAGGAAAAAATCACTGGAGCCCCATCAGTAGAATGTGCAGAAGAAATTCTCTTGCATTTGGAGGAAACGGATGAGAATTTTCACAAGTAAAAATATTTTTTGCTATTTTTAGTGTTTTGAAGAAGTTGGTTTTACAGTGTTAAACTGTATTATTCCTGGAAGATGTCTACACTTTATATTGCTTTGTAAATGTGTGTGCATTTATACATATATAGATATTCTTGTCACTAATCAACTCTCAGATGATGCTAATTTAAAGAATAAAATTAATGTTGCCATTTTCTTGGTTTGATTTTTCCCATCCACTCTTACTAATATATTTTTTACTGTAGTAATTCATAAGCTGTTTGTGAGAGAGGAATTTAGAGAACTCTGATGCATATGCACACATGAAAAGAAGCTAGAAGAAGTAGTCACTGAATATTCTCAGTATATTTGACACCTGCTAGACAGCATGGTCTTGATAGAGTACTTTTTCAGAGGTCCGTTGGACTTCCATATTTAATTGTTCTCTCTGGCCTGTGTTACTGAACATGTCAATCTTATCTATCTTCCAATTATTCTTTTAATTTATGTTTTAAGCAAAACAGAAATGTATCCCTATCACACTTCTGTTAAATCAGATTTGACAGTGTGACCTCACGTGCAATCTAGATTTTGAGATCCCACTCTCCTCTTTCCTTTCCATGATGGTATAACTTGATTATTTTTTACTACATGGGAGATTTTTAGTACACATTTTGTGACAAGCCAAGAGAATATCCAGCTGAAATAACCTGAAGACACTTTAATAAGAAACAGAGATCTGTGACTTCTTCTGAGAAAGCTGTTTTCCTATCAGTTTTTTGAGAAGTGGTACTATTTACATACTCTTAAATTTACCTAGGTATTAGCATTTCTTTGTCAGTAGTAGGAGTTGGGTAAAAGTAAATAAGTGAAATAGAACTAGAGTTTATCCAAGATTTCACTGTAATTTTAAAATCTTGACACTTGCATTTGTACTGAAGATTTTTAAGAGATATTTTAGCTCAGTTTTAGTTTTGGTTACAAGTTGTGTTGGATTACACTGTTGCTTGTACTCTTGTGAATTTTCAGTAGTAGATTGCTGGGTGACAAACATGAGAGTAAAAGAATTTGGTTGTAAACATGTCAAAGTCTAAAGACTTGTAATTCTGAAAGAAAAACATTGTTTAGAGAAGATATATGCAATAAAGCTCAAACAAAAAAAATTGAAATTATTTCTGTCATTTCTTTTCTGAGAACCTAATAGAATACCCAGGGTGAGGGGGTAAAGTCTGTAAGTGGTTGAAGCACTTCCTGTATAGCTTTTCCTTTTACAAGAGTGAAACCTTGACATGCATTCTTGACTCTTTCTTGTATGTTAGAAAATTGGCGATCCTAAAGATACTTTATTTTCATGAGAACAGTTTTAATTTACATTTAATGGAAAGTCAAGTCATCTTTAAGTTCAGAACATGAGGATTCCCATCTGGTGCTGCAATATTTCTGGAGGTATTCTTGTTTGTGACCCACAGCAGTACAGACTGGTTTTCGTGGAAAGTCAGAGGTCATATGGTCATTTATAAGTGAAGCCATTAAGAAACTTTCTCCTTAACCTATCCATCCAGATTGCAAGCTCCAGAAGCGTGTGCTTTTGGACTGTCCAGTGCTCTAGTTCAGCTCAGCATTTTGAGCAGTACCATTTCTGCCTCATGCGTATTTTGATGCAGTAATTTTACCAGATTTTGAGGCCTTACTTTACCTTTTGTTCCCACTTTGATGTAAAAAAGGCAGAAATGCAGGATCCTCAGAAAGCTAATAAAAAGGAAAATTGAATCAAGTACAAAACTTCTGTGCAGTAGTAGACATCAGGATTTTAAACTACATAATTAGCATATTTTCTATTACATTAGAGGTGTTTTTAACACCACGTCAAGTGTGATTCCTTTGTAAATCCTGCCAGATCAGTCTTAATTGATTCTGCTTGTGAAGTAGTACTGTCATTATTGAAACACATAATTGTTGCAAAATATGTCTAAGATGGAAGAATAATGCAGAAGATGAGGACTAGAACTTCAGACATAAAAGTAGTGGTGTGAACAGTGATGTGGTTACTGTATATTTCAGAGTGAAGGAGTCACTGCAAAAACATGTACCCTGGAATTGTTCCCCTTATAAAACAAAGAGGAGACAGTTTCATGAAAGCTTTCATGCAGTGGAGAGTTGTGTGCAATTTCACAAATAAAAAGAGAAATAAACATGTTTTACATCTTTCTTGAGATGTATTTCTGTTACTTTCACTGAGAACAGGAATGGAAAGGTAGGGGAAAAAAAATACATCCCTGATGGAACCTGAGTTAGGTAATCCAGTGAGGAAGTATCTATTGTCATACAATTTTGTGTGCTTTGTTGTTTGTTTTTTGGGGATTTTATCTAAGTTTACGTGAAGTAGTTGCACATCTGCTTTTGGTACAAGGAAAATAAAATTATGCATCTACTGTTATTTTATGGTTACTCTTTTGTGTGTTTCTGTTTGCCTTCTCTTTATACAAATCATAGAACTAGCCAAAAAGAAAAGTTGATTTATTCTGAGCAGTACTCTAGCAATTTCTATAGATAATATTAAGTTGGAGGACCCAGAGAGAGTCTTTAGTTTGAGATCTCCCTCTGATTATTCTACTCTTTTAGCAAGTGTCTGTGAGTATCTGATCATAAGACTGCGAAGTAGTGAATCCCTGAATTTGGTATGTTTGTGTAATCACAGACAGTTGTTTTGTCAGTTTGACTGAGATCTGTGTGTTGGCATGACACACAGAATTTCACAGGCCATAGGTGTTCTCATATGCCCTAACATATAAGCTGTGTTTTCTGTGTATCTTCTAATTTTGTATGTATAATGGATAGCTAATATTACTGGACAGTTTATTCTCTACGACAGTCTTAGTTTATACTCTAAGACATGTTCAGAGTGCTACAAGAAATGTTTCTTTTGGAATTTGAAATTTCTTGATGCTCTTTGGTTTTTGTCTACAAAACCTTAACCATTTATCTGAGTGGATTTTTATTTTTAGAAGAAGCACAAAGTGAAATTGTGCTATTTGGTAAACTATTGGGTTTGTTTCTTCTATTTGGTATTGTTTCTTCCTACAATATGCTGTTAATGACCATATTGAAGAAAATCAAGTAACGCATAACAGTGTGTTATTTTACACTCCTGAAGTATATTTCTATGCAAGTCATAAACTCTTACCTGAGAGTAACAGATCTGCTGGGAGAGAAGATAGTGGTTGTTGATACAATGTTAAAAATGTTTCATGGTGTATTCAAGGAGATATTACATTTTAATTTTGCATATTTCTTGCAGCTATGAGTTTGTGAAATACCTTAGACAGTACATAAAAAATACTGTGGGACCTGTGATTGAAGAAGAAACAGAAAAATGTACCTCTGCTCAAAATCAGGGTGAAATATCTGGCTATGACACACTTGTCCAACATCTTACTAAGAAGGCCCGTGAATCGAAAGAGTGAGTATATTCCTGGAATTCACGTCTCTATTTCTTCTTTGTCTTAGTCTTCCTTTCCCTTTTCCATAATGTGTTTTGAAAAAATAAGATTTGAACCAATAACAATTCTGAACCTGTAATCAAAATCAGTGCTAAGAAATTCGGATATTGCCATCCTACATTGCAATTTGTCATGCTTCGTCTCACTCTGGAATTAAGGTTAAGAACAATTGCATAAAAAAAGATAGGTAGCAAATATGTGACATTTTTGAGGTATTTAGAATTATAGCATCAGTGGTCATTTTTACATGTTGCAAAATAAGAAAATAGAATAATAGATGTTAGGATGACCATTTTTCAGATTATGCTGTTTGTATAATTTTGTTTCAAGGATCAGGACCTTAGGGTTTTGTGTTCATTAAATTGGTAGAAGAAATTCCAATGAACTAAATATATATCTTATATTTTTAATTTGACATGAAGGAGGATATTAAAGCAGAATATGATATTTTGTGTCTTTGATGACTGTAAAATAAATAATTGTAGCATTAAAGTGAAAAATAATTTGAAATAAAACATGAATATTTTACAATAGGATGCTTTTCTGCGTTTTTTATTTTGAATTGCTTTCCTGGGGATATTATTTTTCAATTTACGGAAATTAGAAAAACCCTGGTTGTGTTGAAAGAAAATTATTTTGTGTGCATGACTCATACTCAAGATCTTGAATCAGGATGATGTGTTCACTTCTACTGGTTCTGCTAGGAGTTAATCGCAAAAGAAAAAATGGATGTTGAGCTACAAGAAACAAACAGTAACAAGGATGAGAACTGGCCTGTTTTCTCAGGGACAGATCCTCCTTTTCGGTGGATTCATGTTGTTCTTTCTTAAGAACTTCCCAGAACAGAATTATGATAGTGATATTTCATTGAATGATTCTAGAAGTGAAAAAAAAAAAAAGGAGTTTTATTGTAATTTTAAGATATCATTAACTGAAACACGTAAGGTACATATATGTTTCCTCGCTCAGTTTGGATTGAGATTTGGTATTCATTAATTTCTGTAAATTCAGTGAGTTCAAGTCCAATTAGCATTATGTCATGTTCAGTTATTCATGATGTAGCAATTTCTTTTTCTTTTTTTTTACATAGTGATGTTATGTTCTTATATATTAAAACCATCTTTACTTTGAAGGTACAGAGAAATGATACATGCCTTGAAGAATGTCATGATGGTTGTGGTAGAATCTTTGATTAACAAGTTTGAAGAAGATCGGATGCATGATAAGGAGCTGGCCAGTAAAGCAAAGAAAGAACGTCAGAGTTGCTATTACACAGACAACTGTTCTGACAGTGACTCCTCCTTCAACCAAGTACAATGGGTTTTCTCTCTATGCTGTGAAATAAGCATGATACTGCAAAATTGTTAAGTTTCTGGCAGTGAGGTGGCCCTAGAGAAAGATTAATTATTCACCTTTTTGTTATATCTTAAACCCAAATTATTTGCTTTTCTTTCAGTTTTAAGTACTAAGCTTATACTAGCTACTTTAGGCATCATATGCTGGATGATACCCATATGCTCCAAAGTACCTATCCAAGTATGGTATAGAAAGATAAAGATAAAATCAGTACTATCTTTTGTGGGTTTACTTTAGAAGCCAAATAACATGCAGTTCATTTCCAGACTACTGTACTATGCTACATTTATTGTTGAATAAATTATTATAAGGGATTTTTTTAAGATATAGAAAACTTTGAAGTAAAGCAAACAAAATATATCATAGTAATTTCATTATCTTAAGTTTAACTCTGGGCAAACAGCAGAAAACATTTGGAATGTTGACTTTATAGTAAAATTAGTATAAATGTTGGAGTCCTAATTATTAAAAGTAAATTAGGTATCAGAAAGACTGATGATTTTAATCTTCTGCTGTTCAGTTTAATAAACTATACTAATGATCATTTTATAATGTGTGTTACAGAGTTATGCATTCATGAGTCAAGAACAACTGCAGCTGCTTGCGGAAAGGCTTGACCCTAGTCAGCCCAAGGAAGTAAGTTTAAAAGCAGAAATGAAACGTTAACACAAATGAATGTTTATGGCATATTGGAGAGCAGCCTGTATGTGCATAAGAGTTCCTATGTACCTAAGTGGAAACTTGTCTTTGTTGGTTCATCTATCTTACCTTCAGTGCAGAAACTACTCTGCACTGCAATATTTCACTGTTTATAACCATCTGGTTCAAAAACTAGTGTTGCAACAAGTATCTATTTTTTTAGAGATCTGTGTGCTATAGATTGGCATTTTTAGGTCAAAAGAAAGTTGTTCCATGATAAATATAGGTACTGAACGTTATTTGTCCTGTATACATGTCCCTTGCCCTTTTTGGTGGCTTCTGTGTGATCCTTTGAGTTGCCCTTGTCAGAAGAGAGAGATGTCTGCTGATTTGCCAACAACCTGCTGCCAAATGGAAAATACAAATCCAAGTTAGGTTTGCTGTTGTGTCAGTGGCAGTACTAATTTGTGTCTCTAACCAACAATCAGCACCAGCTGGTGGTATTTTTGAAGCTTGGGGAAATATCAGTTTGAATGTGCTGTCTTGATAAGACTTTTTGGGGCTTGTCTGGCAGTTGAAAAAGGCATGGTAGGTAGGAGCTGGTACAAACATTGTGATGCAGTTTTATTAGAAAAGCAGGTTAAAAGTCTGATGCTATTAAATGTTATTAAAATGTTCTACAGTTTCTTTCAGTAAGATGAAATAAATTGCTAGAGATAACAGTTGTCTGTTAATTGAAAAGAAAAAGAGTTACTTGAAATTATTTAGAATGCTGATGAAATTTCAGCAGTATAACACGATGTCTAATAACTGTGTCTGCTCCTCCGAGGTGAGAGATTTAAAGAGCTATATTCCCCAAGACAAAAATATTTGATTACAGGCAGAAAGTAGAACATAAACCTTGCATCCAGTATTGAAAACCCATTTAAAATGGTTTTGTTACTTCTTCAAATACACGCATTTTCCCCACTCAGTGATGTAGTGTTTTGTCTAAATAACCATAAAAAATATAGCAGAAGATAAGTATTTGTTATTCCTTATCTGTTCTACAGCCAGGTTCTGTTCTTTCCTGTCCTCCCTCCCTCCCTCTGACTTGTAAATTACGTATTTGTGAATGGATTTTGGGTGTTTATCTTTTTGACTGCTCTAGGTTCGCCAAGAAGCTTTGCAGATGCTGTGTTTGGCCCCTGCCTCTGATATCCTGAGCTCTGAGAGCTGGCCAAGTCTGCGTAAGCATCTGACCATGTCTCTGGCAGATCCTGATGCAACGTTCAGTGTAAGGGAATGTTTTGTATCTAATTATCAAATTTGTATCTAAAGAAAGGACTACCAAAGATGTGTAAGAAATTACATACGTATTATAAGTAGTCTAGCAGGCTTCAAGACATTTTATTATTTGTCTATGAATCACGTAAACTATTTTTTGAAGTAACAGAAATACAGGATTCCAGTAAGTTTTGGTTTAAAGGACTGCAACAGGCTTTCAGTAGGATTTTTAGACACCAAAGCACTCATTTGCACTTCTTTTAATGGCAGTGAAGGCATTCGAATTTCTTTTGGCAAAAACACACATTAAAAAATGGACAGAACTGTTCTGTAAAATAGGTCATGTTAATATTTCCTGCTCAAGTCAGGTTTATGCTCCATGGTGATGAGAAAATGATACATAGTAATATTACGTAGGCAGTGATGAGGAAAAGAAATGACAGCTGCTTAAATGGTTTTTAGATTGTTTATTACGTCAATTAAACTTCTTTGCTTCTTCAAACTTTAAAGTGATTACCAAATAAATAGGAAAGTTGCCCCAGCTTCTGTTATATATTTTTCTTTCACCTTAATTCTACAATTTTTTTAAAACAGTGATAATTGAAAATCACTGATTCTAATTGGAAAATTAATGTTCCTTGGTCTACTTTGTAACTCAGTGAGGCTTTGCATTGGTGCTGTCATTTAAGTATTTGAATAAAATTTCCTTTGAACTGAGATTTCTGTAATCAGAAACTATATTTTTATAAATATATGCTTAACATCTGCACAGATGTCTAGATGAATAGTATGTAATATTAAGAATAATGATATATTGAGTAGTTTGCAATTATAATACACAGTTAATGACTATTACATTGCTTGCTTTTTTCTCCCTTAGGAGAAAATTCTTAGGTTCTATGCAAAAACCTTTGCTTCTTCTCCATTTAATATGACAAAAGAAGTCTATACAAGTTTAGGTATGTACATTTAATTACTTTTCAAACTTCATGGGTCATGTACTTTTTGAAAAGTTAAATTTTATAATGAAGACTGTATAAGACAATCTGTTTTGTCATTCTTGTCATGGAGGTGAAATGGTTTTTTGTTGTTGTGTTTCTCTTTTTTGTTTTTTTAGCAAGACACTTGGAGTTGTACTTTCTTTCTGGAGAATATTCTCTTCATATTTCAGCTGGTCTGGATGTATCTAACTCAGATGTAAATCGTTTACTTAAAAAGGTATAAATGAGCTTTCTGTACCTTTTCTATCAGTACTGAAACATTATGCATTAACTATTTTTTAATTTTAATAATTATGTTTTTAGGTTCGCCTTTTAAATGAGTACCAAAAGGAAGCACCATCTTCCTGGATTCGACATCCAGAAAAGTATGTCACCTTCAAAACCCTGTAACTGTTTCTTAATTTAATACTTACTGATATAAAATAAGATGCATGTGATTTTAGCAAAGGCTTGATTATAGGATGCACTGTGGCTGGTCAGTGACAACAGGGGAAATAAAAGTAGAGGGTGGGAAGAGTAAAATGGGGAAGTTGCATAGGAGTAGTCATATTAAGCTGCTTATTTAGCTTTTGGAGTGTTCTAAGTACTTCTGAACAAAAAATAATTTGGATTTAAGTGTAGCACGTGTAATATTTAGCACTTAAGAGATGTAATACTTAGGAGAATATAGATGCATATTAGTTTTATTCATGGTGTTACAAAGAATTAATGCCTATACAACATCAAGTTAAAGATAATGCTGTTGGTATTTATGCTTTATCTGAACAAGATTTTATGACAAGTTTGTTCTTGATTATTACTGGTGGAAGGACTTCAGTAATTTTTTTGTTTTCTGTCCATTTTTCCCCTTTGTGTCATAAGGTACATGGAAGAAGTAGTGGAGAGTACTTTGTCACTTTTGTCATTAAAACACAAACCTAATCATCCTGCCTCTCCAGATTTCTTGAGTCCAATGCACTTCTTGGCTTTGCTAGATATCAAAGCAATGTGGTTTAAGAAGTGGACGGTAAGCAAATAACCCATCACCCAACAACACATAACTTGTTCGTGTCAGACATTAATTTTGAAAAGTTACAGTTCTGACACCACAGATCTATTGTGTCCTAAAACAACCTATACTGAGAACTGTAACTGAGGAAGTGCAGGGCTTTTTTAGACTTTTATGTCCACTGCTTTTCAGTATTACTCTCCACCTCAACTTCTGTTCAATTACTTGTTTTCGTGAAATTTCTGAGTATTTTCTGTACTTTGTGTCTTCACTGCCTTTGGAAGAATTGACTGACAGCCATCAAAAGATGCAAGTATTTTTTTGGAAGAAGTGATGAACGTGAAAGAACATTTACGTATATTACACACTACACACAACTTGCTAACTTCAGTGGATATTTGAGCTTTTTCCAGCCTACCATATATAATTTAGGATTTACTAGGCAATTTCAAAATGTGTAGTTTAGCATTTCAATGTACTTAATGGTTTTGTGTTGTAACTACATGTTCTACTACACTTTTTTCTACTGATGTCGTTTTTTTAGTCATAAATGTACTGCAAACAAAAGTCTCAGTTGAGTATAATACTGGCTTACTCGAGCTGGAGTTCAATACATTGAACATGTACTGTATATGGGATCCCTACTAGAACAGAATCAGAGATATTTTCTACTTTTTAGTTAAAACTCAGAACATTTCTTTGCAGTTGACATTACATCTTCTTTGTCATTCAAGCATGCACATTACAGCAGAAGAGTGGTATTTAGGCTTCTGGAAAGGAAATATAAATCCTTGGTAAGTACTTCTATTAATATGCTTTATTGATTATATATTCAATAATAGTCTGTAAATAAAATTTATTGATAGAACACAGGGTAATGGCTTGAAACTGAAAGAGAGTGGATTTAGATTAGATATTAGGAGGAACTTCTTTTTCTGTGAGGGTGGTGAGACGTTGGAAAAGATTGTCCAGAGTAGTTGTGGATGCCTCTTCCCTGGAGATGTCTGAGGCCAGGTTGGATGTGGGTGCAAGGTGTCCCTGCCCATGGCGTTATTTGGAGCTGGATGATCTTTAAGGTCCCTTTCAGCCCAGGCCATTCTACAATTCTATGAATTACCGAGGCAAGTTTACTTGCAACTTAGACTTTTCAGCACATGTTGGTTTTGACAATTTTTTTCCTCTTTGTTGGAGCCATTCCATGTTCTTCAGCTTGATAAGCCTTTTGGATTTTTAATTTTTTTTTTGTTTCAATTTCTCTTTGCTTAAGTGGATCATTGATAAACACAAAGACATGTATATGGGCAGCTCTAAGTAACAGGAATTTGGATATTTTATTGCAGGTGTTAATTTAGGATTATAATTTAATAATTTGTTACACTTCATTCATATTTAGTATTATTTCCAAAAAAGCATAAAA
>VWYP01010649.1:0-96097 GCA_013400435.1 Pycnonotus jocosus
TGCCAAATTCTATATTGTTCTAAGATTCAGCTGAAAAGTGGAAGTCATCAAAATACATATAAAACCTGTTCACTGAATATATGCCTGAGTAATTTTGAAAGCAGGGGCATGATGTTACCCTAAAGAATGTTTTCAAGAGCAGCTGATGTGGATTAGCTGATGGGAAGTCAAACAGTCATCAAACTACCTCACAGGATTAGCTCAATTTTTAAAACTCTCCAGAAGTTGCCTAAGGGAAGCATCTATCATTGCTTTGCAGCAGAGGAACAGAACAGAGGGTAGGAACCTTGTGTGCTACTGGAAGTGCTTCTCTGCAGCTTCATTTTAATGAAGGCTTGACTGTTGGGCCACATACACAGACTCTGTCTTTTTTTTTTTTCAGAGTAGTGTCTTGGTTCAAAATATTTTTAATATAAATTAATCCAGAAGAGAAAACTGACCACAAGCAATGCCATACTAGAGCTATCTTATCTTTTATGGACTTAAATTGGTCTTGCTTTAGAGTACTTTTCTGACACCAACTTATACCCAGAAATACAATATTGTATTTTTCCTCCTTTTTCCCACTTTATATTAGTCTAATTTCAAATTTGGTTCCATAGCTCTCAGTTTAAATCTTATTTGTCTTTGAGGCATTCCCTAACACCATTCTTAGTACAGTGTCCTTTTGGTTGCTCACTCAAGAGAGGAGCTGAACTGTTTCAATACTACCACAGGGTAACCAATTTTGTTGCCAGTGTGGATTTTCCAGAGAAGGGAAATGCTGAAGGGGTTGTAACTCTTTAGATCAGTGGCATCTTATGGAACACTTGTGCTTTATGTCATTGCCTGTTCCACTGCATTTCAGCTCATGCACAGCCCAGTTTTTTCTCTGATGGAACTGGTATATCTACATCACGACTCTCTGCAATTAAATTAAAATCTACCTGGGCAGTCACACAAAAATTGAGACTATACATGTGGAGGTGAAATCCTGCCTCAGCAGAATGCATATTTTCACTGTGGAGCTGACCTGGCTTGATCTAGCATATATGAAGCACCTTTCCTGCAGTTCTGCATGTCAGACTGGTATCTCATGCTGGGGAATTTGTTAGCAGTGGGCCAGCTGAGCTGCCTTATAAATGTATTTGGTAGGTGTACAGGCTCTCAGGCCTTCCAGGGAGTTGCTGTCTGTGACAGTGACAAAACAGCAATTACTTGATGTAAATAACTTGCAAACAGGCTAAGTCATTAATAAGGCAAACAGTTCTGAAGGCAAAAGCAAACACCACTTTGGCTGCAGAAGCTTCCAGTAAGACTGTCAGGGATGAATTCAGACTGCTGACTGCAAAGTGATCTCCTATGAACCCAGACATCTATTTTGTATCTGACCCCTGCCCTCTTCATGGGGCTTTCTCCTGAGGAGGGGAAGCAAAGAGGGAGATAGGGAGGTGCAGTTCTTCTCTCTGGAATCCAACAATAGGACTTATGGGATGGTGGAAAGCTGTGCCAGGAGAAGTTCTGGCTGGACATTAGGAATCATCTATTGAGAGGGTGGTCAAACACTGGAATATGCTTCCTAAAGAGGTGATCAATGCTCCAAGGCTGTCAGTGTTTAAGGAGTATTTGGACAATGTCCCAAACAACAGGCTTTAACTTTTGGTCTGCTCTGAACTGGTCAGGCAGCTGGACTAGATAATCCCTGTAGACCCCATTCAGCTGAAATAGTCTGTTCTATTCTCACTGTTCACCCACATCATGATTGTTACTGGTGCAGCCTTTAGGTAGTGGGGTTTCTGCAGTGCCATCTCAGTCACACAGAATCATAGAATATACTGAGATGGAAGGGACCCATCAGGATCATTGAGCCCAGCTCCTGGCCCTGCACAGAACACCCCAAGAATCCCACCATGTGCCTGAGAGCCTTGTCCAAATGGCTTTTTAACTCAGACAGGCTTGGTGCTGTGACCACCTCCCTGGGAAGCTGTCCACTGGAACCACTCAGTTTGTTTGCAGAACAAACTGAGTTGGCAAAAGAGGTTAAAATGCTGACCTGGTTAAAAGGCTGACCTGGTGGTAGCCCAGCCCGTACAGAGGAAAGACCCTGGAAAGAAGGAGCATGCATGGAGCTGCAGGATAGGACTGGAAGCCTAGCCCAGAGTAAAATAAAGATTTTCAGACACAATAAAGTGGAACTTGGTCTCCTTTGTATAGCCCCAACCATTCTGACTGGTACAGGCTTAGGGCATTGTCAGTCTTAGGTTAACAGTTTTTCTGTGTAATGCAAGGGCAGCATACAGACTACAACTTGTTCCAGCTCTTAAATCTTACCTTCCATTTACAAAAACCAGATTATAACCACAAAAATAAATGAAGGGAGGTAAATGTGTAAATACCACTGCTAGGTCATTGAACACCTGGTTCTTATGACCTAAGTTTGCAAAATGGCATACTAACCTGAGATCTTTAATAAAGCAGAAATGTTCCTAGATGTCTCAGGAACATAAAGGTCTGATACTTTTTTATGCCATTATAAATCTAGAAAATGTTATGCCTCAAGCCTGAGGCAAAGACACTTTACAGAAAGACAAACGAGTGTCTTCATATCAATTTTCTGCCTTATAAAATCTCTTAACTTTACAGTTGATAGCATTTTTACCTTAAGATCTGGTAATGGCTGGATTTGTTTATATCAAGAACATTTGAGGATATAAAACTCTTTTCAAGCTTGAGATCTGTGTGTGAACCTGAGTCTCGCTTTGAGAGGTTTTAGTAGAATCTGGTGCTTCTCTCTCTGAGCCTGCTCACACAGAGCCTTTTGAGTTAAGCATTCTCCTCAGCTCAGCTGAGTTATTAGCCTGTGAGGCAGAATGATATTTAAACACCATAAATGGTAAATGTTGCCGAGGCAGCCCTTCCGCACAGCTCGGAGCAGGCATTAGTTGGCAGTCAACCCCATAATGCTGGCAAACAGATTCCTCCAGTATAATTAAACCTCTTGTAAGACTAAACATTGCGAGTTTTTGCAGTGTTCTGAACATAAGGCAGCAAGCTCTCTACTCTTTGCATGTCCTTGACTTGTGACCGGTTGTAACCCTGGCCTTGGCCACTGAGTTGTGTGTAAAGTGGANGTGTAAAGTGGAGCTGTGTGTAAAGTGGAGCTGTGTGTAAATGCAGTGCTGTGGAGGACCCAGCCTGAGCTGGGGGCTAGAAAGGCCAATCTCCACAAGTTCCTTCCAAACTCAGTTGTTGTGTGATTCTGTGCAGTGCTCAGCATGCTGAAGTCCTGATATTTCAACAGGAGATGTCAGCATTCTGCAGCTCACATGAAAATGCCTTCAGTACATCTGGGTAGGCGAATGAACAAGAAAATTTCCTAGACTAGATGATGCCCATAAATTGTTAACTGGTTTGACTACAGCTCAGGTAAAAACCAGGTCTAGTCTTTGGAAATCTTTTTAAAGTTTGCATCCTCATATGGATATTCTTCTTCAGTTTCAGCAGCAAATCTGGGAATGGGAATGGCACAGTGCAATTATTGATTCTTTTTTTCCTTCTCTCTGAGGATATATATTTATCTATGTCTTTTACCTTAGAATATAAATAGTTGGTTGCATAATTGCAGTTAAACTGGTACAGGTGTATTGTGCAATTGACTTGTACTAGGTTAACTGTTCAGTGCAGCATGAATTTTCCCCTTTTCTACTAGACATGCTCCTTCAACTCAATAACTCACCATTTCTTATCAATATAAATATGTTTAGAAATATGCTCAAGCCCTAAGTCCTGATCCAGGTCAAAGTTTTACAAAATTCCAGCTTATTTTGGCTTAGACTCACAGCTAACATTATGACTCCTCTTGCAATAATTTCCAATCTGTAGATATGCAGAGGTTAAATTCATGTAAGGACTCTTTAAAATCTGGATTGAGAAAATTCAAATAAAAGGAAAGCATTTTTTATTGCCTTAAATTTCTAATAATACAGGCTAATGAATAATCCAAATTTTGACACAGTCACTGTAGATAGATTATCTTACTACTGATTACACTGAAATACAGAAACACAGAATAGGAGATTAATAGAAATAGTTTTACATCAAAAGTAATATATCTTTTCCCATTGCCATCTGAATATGCTGAGAATTTGTGTTTTTCCTAAGAAATTGAAAGAGTTTAAATTCTCCTTAATCTCTATGGTTTTAATTAAGTAAGTGGCCTTTTAAAACATAGATTTGTGTGCTTATTAGAGTGTCTTTCTAATAAAAAATGGACCCTCGGGGGTAAGGGAATGTGATGGGAAAAGCCTATATTCGCTTTGCTTTGTAAAAAATATATGTGGGTATATAAGGTACCATTTACATGCTTTGCTTACTATTTCTGGTCTCCCAGGCTGTGTTTCCCACTGAGTTGTGCATCTTATTACTTACTGTTTCCCAACATTCATGCATATTAAAGCCTGAGGAAAGGCAAAACCCAGGAAACCTGTAAGTGCAATCATTGTGATGGACTTTTAAATCTATCACCCTGTGTAAGACCTTATCAAAAACTTGTTGAAATGACAGAGATCACTGGCCACCAGAAAGGCTCCAGCTGGGCTTACACATTGTGCGAGGCTGGGCTCTGTGCAAAAATTGTTCTCTGTAAGACACCTGTCAGACAATCGTAACTCTCTTCCCTATTATCTTGCAGGATTTCACCTGCATGAAACCAACAGCTGTGGTTATAAAATCGTGGCAGCTTTTGTAAGCTACAATAAAGTAAACTAGGCACAAGGTCTGAAAAGAAGTCTCTGAGATGTAGCTGTGTTTTATCAAGCCCATCTATGGGAGCAGTAGGTAGGGCTCTCTGATCTCCCTCAGGAACTGCCTTGGCGTGCGGGGGGTCGAGGGGAATTGAGTGCACCAGCAGAAGCTGATTGAGGAAGGGAAGGGGACTGAGAAAATTAACTGACAGAGGAATTTTTAGTAACTGTGTGTTGACTCTTACATTGTTTTCATTCTTGGAGATGAACCTACTCCTGTGTGAGAGCAATAAGAGTTAAGAGTGATGAGGGAGCTATTAAATGGCTATAGGCGATTAGAGAGCATTAACATAATAGACAGAGATCAGATCGCCTCTTTTTCACCTCCCGTGGAAGAAGCTTGAGGATGCATAGATGCATAATGAGGTCATGCCCATATGCTAATGTCAAACAAAATTTTCCTTAGGTTCCAGATTTCTTTTCTGGTGCCAGATGTGCTGTATTTTTATTGTCCGTAGTTTTGGCAGCAGAAATACCCTGCAGTGTTATGAAAGAGGATGTTTCAGCCAGAAGTACAGTGATTTGCAGTATCTCAGCTGGGAGCTTTACCTCTGCCTTCTTCCTTTCCTTCTGTCCTCCTGCTTTGGGCTCTGAAGCCAGCACTCCCTGTGAGCATATGGATTTTGAACCCCAGCAGAGTTTATGTGTCAAAGGGACTTTGGAGGAATGAAAGAAAGCAAGCCCTAATCCTGGCCAGGACTTTCTGTGCAGTTTGCTTGTTTGTGTCTTGTTTTCATACCTGCTATCTACTATTCCCCACCTATTTTCCTGGTGCAGGTCATGGATTTTGTTCCTGATGTATGAGACCAGCAAGCACCTGGCAGTGACCAGGGAATGTGAATTTCTATGGTTGTTGCACTTTTTGAAGCCAACCTTTTGCAAACAGTTTCTGGGTTTTTGTGTATGGTTTTCCTTTAAATATTTTACTGTAAAAATAAAGCCAGGTGTTTTCAAAAGGAAGTAAAATCGCACAGTATTTTTTTGACATAAATAGGAACAGGAGTTATTTACTTCATCTCTAATGATTAGCATGCCATCTTTTCACTCCTAAATCAATTTCATTGCTGTTTTTCCAAACAAGACCTATAAGGCTAAAATTGAAGGAGCCCTTAGGTATATTATATGTAGAGTGCTGCTATTTCATCGTAAAATTGTGAAATGTTAAAGCATTTATCAGACAAACACTGAGTCACTGCATAGTGCCATCATAAATAAACAACTAAAAGCATTTACAAGCCTCGGAAGAATGTGAAAATAGTTAGCATTCAGGCTTTGTAACTTGGCCTCTGCATGATTTTATCTGTCCCTTCTGAGAAAATGAAATGATCTTAGACTAAATAACAGAATAAAAATGGACTGTGTTGTCCTGCGTAAAACATCTGTGAGAAACTGAAGTTGTCAGTAGGTAATTTTAATTTTTTCTAAGTATAGAAGTCCATAACATCAAATTTTAAGTAAAGGAAGAAAAATTACATGACATGAGCCCCTATGATTTCTTAATGAAATAGCGTTTATGGGTTAGAACTAAAGTCTTTTTAATCATTGCTGCTACATTAAGAAATATTTGATGATTTTTGTGATATTTTGATTAAATTGTTGGTATAAAATGCTACTGATTAACATAGACTTCTAAATAACCATAGCATAAGATTAGGGATCCCCTTTAAAAATATGTATTTTTAGATTAGGGAGGAAAGCTTGTATTTGAAGAATGCTTGTTCAAGTTGCCATGAAGTCAGACTTATTAGCCTTATATTTGCTGTATCCTTGATGACACACATTTGTGTAAGACTACGGTTACTTTAGCTATGATAGTTTCTAATTTTTGAGCTCTTATGTACAACAGATTTTTGTATCTGTTGATTAAGAAATATCTTCACTTCCCCTGTGCTCCAAAGAACAGCAATACATAGGGAGATGTTTTTACTTCTGCCTTAGAAAAGGAATTGAGAAATCAGGTTCTTCAGGGACTAAAGGACTAAACATCAAGAACTAAATCAAAGTGTATATGCATTTTTATATGGTACATTTACAAGGATAGGAATGTTTTCAGAAAGCTACTTTTCTTTTCTGTCCCAGGACTAAGCCTTGAGTTTTCAGTATTTCAGATTTAATGATCCATCTTAACGTTCTTCTGCATGATGACATTCATTCTCTCCAATGAAATAGCTGTTTGGTCTCTCCACTAACTTTTCTTGTACTAAAGCTCTGTTCTTTAAAGTTTTTTACTATTCACATACCACAGGCTTCTATTTCTTTGATAATTGCCTTCCTAAGTTTCTGTTTAAGCACAGAACTGGTGGTCAGGAGGTCAGCTTAAACCTATGCGGTGCTTAAATTTAGTGTAAACACTATTATTTTATAAAATTTTGGGGGGTATTTTTTTTGTAATTTATTTTTAGTAAATATTTTTTATCTTGTTGGTGGGTTTTTTGTAATTATTTTAGTAATTATTTTTTGTGCAGTGGTGAGGCAGGTTCTAGCCCTCTTAATTTCAATTTGACAGCTTCCCTTACAAAGAGTGAGCAGTGATCAGTAGCAATGGCGAGTTGGTTTTCATCCTTTCAGTCCTAAGTTTGCTCTTTTTGAAGCAGATGCCTGCACCCCCAGTACATCTTGATGTCCCTCATACCAGTGGGTCTCCTCACTACCATAAGATGCAGCTGTCTGAGATAACTTAAAAAATTGAGGCCTAAATGTTTGGAGTTTGTGATTCATATATGTGATTACTGTGAATTACTTGCTTGCTTCCATGTAATGTTTACACAGCTCTGTGCAAGGTGGTTTTATTGCAGTACATGAATCTTTTATGTCTGCAGCACAGGTTTTGGAGGAGTTAGCATTGCTGAAAAATTCCTTATGGGAAATGATTCTTCTCTGCTTCTTCTGTAGTTGCTCACACATTTCTTTTTAATAAGCTGAGTCTGTTACACTGTATTGCCTTCCTTGATTATAAAAATCCATTTATTTAGACTACATGAAGAAGGCATGTGAGTCCAACAGAGCAAAGAGCCAGTTGTGAGGGATGTGGAGTACTGCTCAGACTTAATGCTCTTTGTACCAGGGCTTTGGGAGAATTGCTGCTAGAACCACGATGAGCAGATTTGTTTCCTGGTCACTGTTAAATTTTGTGGGAGTTGACTCCACTTTTTTTTGTTACCTGTCCTTCTCTGAAGACTTGACCTTTCCTGATCAGACACAAAATCTGTTTCTTTGTTGGTTGAGAGCCACACTTCTGCTTTTGTTTTTCTTTCTCTGCTTTCCTCTTCTCGTATAGCTGCCTTCTAGAGTTGCACTGTTATCAGTCATTTCAGTAAAAAAAGGATAAGAACTTTTTCTTTAAGCATACTTTTAATTCTTTTTTTCTTATGCCTCTTTCTTGTCTTATTATTTTATTGGGTTTTTTTCCTTTTCTTTCTTTCTTTGTCTTCTTTTCCTCCTTTTTCATTATGTGAGTTTCTTCTTTCCCCCACATTTTCTGAGGCAAAGTTTCACTTTGAGGGACAAGGGAATTTCCTGCAGGGCATCAGAGCAGTGAAGGAGCACATGCTTCATTGCATCATTGCTAGGGACAGCAGTTGTTTGAAGCTTTTTCTCTGAGTAAACATTATAAAACAGAGGGCTATGGTGAACCACAGGAGTTTATTTCTGTAGAGGAGTTTCTCCCAGCTTCCTGGTTGTCTTCTGTTCAGCATTAGTCACTTCCAAGCAGGTGCTGTGGGAAGCCCTAAGGTGTGGGTGTTCAGGGCTTTCTGCTCCGGCTAGCGGAGATCTTTCTGCCCTGCTCCCCTTGATAATTCGTGGGGGTTCAATCTCTAGGCTCCACGTGGTCTGAGGCTTGGTAAAATGAAGAGAGGATTCTGCTTTGGTTTTCAGATGTTTATTCCATGTGGGATGGAAGGCAGAATGCCTGAGAATGGTCAGTTCACCTTTTTTATCACCTCGGGTGATACCTGAACCAGGGGTGTCTTAGGTCCAATCAAAGAGGGGGAGGGGTGTGGTCAAGGCCAAGGTCATTTTACACTTCAATGGGGAAGGGTGGCACCCTGGCATCTTGCCAATAGGAGAGGGTAAATCAGGGTGATTGACAAGACAGGGTGATACCACCAGGAGGTGGGAAAGGGGGGTTCAAGGGAATGGAATGAACCATTTACAATTTGATTACACACTGTAACACTAAGGCTGATCAGTGTGGTCTGATGGTGAATCAGGCACTTCAGAGTCGTGCTGCCATAACACCAATCCAAACGGGTCTCACTCAGGTCCCAAATTTCCGTTCTCACATGCATCAATGTCTCCCTACTCAGTGCCAAGAAAAGACCTGAGGCATGAGCCAGCAAGACAAGATTTTGGCTAGAAAAAGGTCCAGGCTGCTTCCAAATTTATGTTGAGTTCAAATTACCCCAATACAAACTTAAGTTTTTACCTCCAAGAGGTTCAGTGGTCTTTCTCAGTGAGTTGCTATCTTTTTTCTCTAATCATTAATTTTATGAATTGTGGTTTTTCTCCAGCCTGGCACTTTCTGTGGCTGTAATACTATTTTGGATGTGCTATTCCTTTGAAAATCTTGAAGGTAGGGATAATCAAAATAAAAATATTTTCACATGGGGATAGAACGTAGGGTTGGAATTTTAAAGTCAAGACGTAAGAGGTCTGAACACAAGCTAAAGCAAACAAAAAGTGTATCCAAGGGGCCGATAAATATTTATGACTTTTTACATTTGGTCATGATCACTGCTTGGGCTTAAAAAGTGTCTTTGCTCGGGTTTTTAGAGCAAGAGTAGAACTTCCTGGTCTAGTGTACCATACAGGTCACAGTTAAATGGTCTTGTTTCATAGTTTCTGAATGGCTGTGGCTGCTGGAAACAGCATATCACAGATAGACTTAAGAGTGAATTATTTAATTCCAAAATCCCTCAGCCTGCAATTATACAGTCTCAAAAGAAAAAATTAAAAGCCCTAATCCAACAGTGTGTTTTGTGATATATATTGACAACCTCAGGTTTCAGTCTTTCCCATCATCAATCAATTGCTGAAGTGAAGCACAGGAGAAGAGTGTGGGGAATTCAAACCTATTGGATATTGACCATCTAACAATCTAAATGGTTTGTGATTTCTTACAGAGTTACAAATCCTGTGCTGCAGTGAACTTACATTTCTAACTCATCAATCACAACAATGGCAACTTGTAACATCCCCTAGGGTTTTCAGATTAATTTAGCAGTGATTACAGCATTGAATTTTTGGTTACAAGTTTTTGGATTGCTTTGCTTTATTTTTTTTATTTTTTGTTTTTTCTTTCCCCATCAGAGCATTTGTACTCAGGGAAAAATGAGTGTAATTTCTCAGTGATACTCTCTGATAGGTGTTAACAATGATTTAAGAGGATTCTCAGAAGGAGGACAGTTCCATTCCTATTTCTTGTCTTTCTGCTTGGAATACTGGCAAGGCAAAACAACTATATTAGGTGGTTACAGTTGTTTTTGTCTTCTGAGAGCTGAAGCAAAACCACTGTCTCAAAATCATGTTGAGCCTAAGGTCAGTTAAAGTTTGTCATGAAAATTCCAGTAAGAGACCCCTTTTGTTCTTTTTTTGACTTCACAGAAAAGAAGAGCAGCAAGAAGGCAGAGAGTACACAGGCTGCAAAGCTAAACAAGACTTTTGCACCCGTCTTCCTTAAAGGCCTGACTGACCTCAAAGTAATGGACGGAAGTCAAGTGATAATGACTGTGGAGGTATCAGGTGCGTAGTTATAGAACAGTATTACTTTAAAAAATTTAAATCCTGCTGCGGGGTGTGGTTTTTCCCATCTTTTTAGCAGGTGTTTTTGCCTTTGGAAGTAACTAGGAACCAGTTTTTTAAAAGCTAGATTGGTCTAATGTGATCTTCAGTGTGGCTGAATATTGTCCACTGTTAACACGTTCAGACTTGTAGAAGTGTTTCTTCATTGGAATGATCAAAGTTTAATATGGGTCTTCTTGTTGGAGTGGACTTGTAACGGCTTTTTTTGTGAACCAAACAAGATTCAGTTCCTGTCAGCTGGGGTAAGATTAGTGCTGCAGAAAGAGCAGTCTTAGTATCCTGGATTTCTGAACTTTGGTATCAGAAACTCTTAATAACCACCTTTGTGGTGTCTAGAACTCATTCTCCCTCTCTGTTGTGTTCATGCTTCCCTTATTCATTTGTATTATAATCATAAGAAGACAGACTGTTTCACATTACATAGCATTGACAGAGTTAATAATAGAAATTCCTGAATGTTTTGAAGATGAAATTGCAGAATCAGGTGGCAACCTCCCCGCCTTTTCTTAATTGACATATGGTGAGGTTTTGTGTGTGTCTCAGATTTTTGTTAATTGGTTTTTTTTAGCTAACCCATCTCCTGAAATTATCTGGCTGCATAATGGGAAAGAAATTCAGGAGACAGAAGATTTCCACTTTGAGAAGAAAGGCAATGAGTACAGCTTGTACATCCAGGAGGTGTTTCCTGAAGACACAGGCAAATACACCTGTGAAGCCTGGAATGAAGTAGGAGAAAGTCAAACACAGGCTACATTGACAGTTCAAGGTAAAAAGTTCCTCTTCACCTTATAAAATGGTGAAAGAAAATTATTATTCTAATGTGCTGGAAGAATGTCTATTTAAAATGCATGAGTGTTTATAAGGTTTGTTGTGAAGGACACTTAAGTTCTCAGTCTCTGCATCTGAATTAAAAAGGATATTGAGCAGAAGCAGCTTTAAAAAAATCTTTTCACCCTGGAACATTATGTTACTATTTCAAAAATGCATTCCTGAGTCCTATTTCTAGGACAGTGCAAAACTTCTGCTAAACGCAGCTTCAGATTATAACTATCAGGCTTACTTAACTATGGATTAAAGTAAACCTTTTAACATGTTTTTGTTTCTAATTGAAGTCCTTAGTATTTGAAAAAGCTTTCTAGGAGCCAGGTATCCTGGCTTTAATGTTAGCATTGTAGTGGTAGCAGGTAAGGAAGACATAATTTCTGCAATCTGAGAACTAGCTGCAAAGTAATGTGGCTTTGAATCTCCTCACGGGATGTTAACCCCACAGCAAACACTCAAGTACCTACAAACTGCTCATGACTGGGCACACTCTGCCCTTGTGACAGGGACTTCTTCTAGTATTACTGAATATTGACATTTCCTCACAGCCACTACCGAGAATTGGTTTAAAATCACTTATTATTTTCAGTGTAGAGTATCCTATCTGCAGTGTTTCAGAGAGCTGTTTAGTCTGTTGTCACTGTGTGCTCTGTATTGAGACCTTCCTCTCTCCTCCAATCCCCCTGAGATCCAGCCTTGGGGTCAGTCTTCTATATTAAATGCAATTTTCTGCAATTGTTAATGATGATATATTGCATGAGCTCTCAACTGCACAGCAGTCATAGTACTGTTACTTGCCCTTAAAGTTATTCCTACTCTTATTCTCTAAGGACAAATCTCCAAGATTCCTTTTAGGGCAGCTTTAAAGTCCCTTTGTTTTGCTCTTAATATAAGCTTGGATCAAGCCAGTGAAGTGCCAAGTAAATGATTAATTTTAGTATGAACACAAGTTACTTCCAAAATTAAAGTCTGACTTATTTTCAGATTAAGAACTTATACCCTGCATATTCAAAATAACTTTCCTTGCCTGTGATTGCTTTCTCTGAAATTAATTAGCTTAGTGGTGACATTCAAGCTTGGCATTTTCTTCTGATCTGTAAACTGTGTTTGTAAACTCCAGAACCTCAGGACGGTATTCAGCCCTGGTTCATTAGCAAACCGAGATCAGTGACAGCAGCTCCTGGGCAGAATGTTCTGATATCCTGTGCCGTTGCTGGAGATCCTTTCCCCACTGTCCACTGGTTTAAAGATGGGAAAGAAATAATGCCAGGAACAGCGTGTGAAATCCTGCAAAATGAAGACATCTTCACACTGGTCTTGAGGAACGTGCAGTCTCGTCATGCAGGGCAATATGAAATTCAGCTCAGGTATGTTTGCTGTGAAAAAGAAGGTTGTTCCCTTTGACCCTCAAGTTAAAACTCTCCCTTGAAGAAGACAGGACTTTCATACCTATTCATGGGAAACATTAGGGTACTAAAGGAACAGAATATTTCTGAGGGATAAAAAAGAACTAATAAAACTCCAAGAGAAGAGAGGAAACACAAGAAGAGTCAGAAAAAAAGGACAAAGCATTATGGTTTCTTTTTGTGATCCTGTAAAACAAAAGTTTATGGCAGCAGTAGGGGAAGCAATTTCTAGCAAGGAAAACCACAATCAATGTCCTGAGTTTCAGAGCTATTGTTTTTCATGTTTGGCATCTCTCCAGGTGTTTGTAAGGATGCCTCTTTCCATGGGAACAACCTGTCCAGGAAGAGCTGTTACACAAGATCTATACCTTTAAGGGGAAAAAGTGTTTCCTGGCCATGTTTGAAATGTCTGAATCTTACATGCCAGTTGTAATCTCCTTTTGCTGAGGTATCTTTGAAATGAGGCACCTTGATGCTTTGAACATCATGTCATTCCTAACAAATCTGAAAGAGTTGTTTTGAATTTAATTTAATTTTATTCTGTTGGAATAACTGTCCTTTAAATGAAGAGTTAAATTTGTTGGCTTTTTACCTTGTAGAAAGTGCCACAGCACTTTCCACCTCCAATGGTGAAGATGACATATCCCCATATATACATGTGGTTACAGAAAACACAGTGAAAACCTTAAAGTGATGTTATCATTCCATACTGTGCATAGATGTAGGTGCTTTACTTGGCTAGTGGTTTTGCCTTTCTTTATTAAAATTACTTCATCATCAAGGACATTTGAGTCCATTACACTGAAAGAAAATTATTTGTTTTGCTCTACACACTAACTTTTCAGTCCAGGTACACTAGTCTGAATTGTCCTTTGCCTAATTGCAAATAAATTACTCACACCTTCTTAATACAAGGAGGGAGGGAATTTATTATTAAATTCAACCTATTTGGCTTGTAAACAATGAGTTTGATTTTTTTATAGTTATAATTTTTTTCCAACCAGTGTGGCCCAAATGATGGATATGTCACTATGTAGATGCCTCCTAGCTTGAAGGTATGTTTTCATAGACTGTCACAGGCAGACACAAATTAGCTTCAGTATATTTTAGTATTTAAAGTCAAATGAGGCACTCACTTTTCACCAGAAAAGGACGTTTTAGAAAATTATAGGTTTTGAATATCCAGATTTCCTATAATGAAGTTTTTCTACACTTAATTTCAAGTCTTGTTAATAACATTTATGTAGGGAGAGCTACATGTGTTATGACCTTCTTGCAAATCAGCTCTTCAGTAGATTTAGGCCCTTTGTAGTGTGCAATAAGTTGTGAACTGGCTCATTTCAGAATTGGCTTGCTTGAAATTGGCCCAGGTCAGCTGGGACATTCCTAATGCTCATTTGAACAGGTCGTGTCTACAGAAATCCTTGCATTTATTTTCCTTTGGGGATCAGGGGTGTTTCTAACACTCAGTACCTCTGGCAGGATTAGAAATGCCAGTTCAATTTCATTCAGGTCACCAACCTCGACAGGAGAGAGCAGAAACTGTGAGAATTGCTACCTTCTGCTGGTACATTTCCACACTTCAGTTTGTGTGCCCTGGGCATCTTCTCTTATGATATGCTGGTGGTTTTACTTGAACTGAAAAGAGAATGAGATATTTCAGCAAAACCTCAGGGGTGGAAGAATGAAAGAGGATAAAGGAGAGCGGGGAGAGCTTTGTGGAGGGTTTTGTTGGGACTGATGCAGGACGTTGACTGTATTGATCAGGTGTAGCTGGTGATCACTCAGGCCAAATTCATCACTGGAGCCCTTTTTTCAAAGTGGAAATCTGACATTATCATAACTGTAGAATGTACATTACAAAATAAATTATTTCAGACAACTAGTATTTGAGAGGAAGTTTTGGGGGGAAGGAGAAAAAGTAAGGTTGTAGCTAGAAAACAACACAGCAGATTACATGCTAGTTGCAGCTATTCCCTAATCCTTTTACAGGAGAAATAACTGGGGATCCCACAAAGATCAGTGCATTCATGTTGGCTTTTTCTAATCCATAATGAGTAATGCTGTGCTGTAATTAGAGCAAAGGGAATGCTGATACCTCATTTTACCCTGCTGTCATTTGTAAAATTCCAGTTAATGTTCAGAGAACAGAAAGTCATATGTTTTTAGGCACTGGTTGTGTACTATGAGTAACAGAGAGGTAGCAGCCTCAGGCATATCCAAGGAGCCAAAAGTCAACTCTGGAACGACAAGTTTGCAATAGTGTTGCAGTAATCTTCAGCATTAAATAGTCTTGACTAAATAGCTGTTGAACTGGCTGCCTTTGTCTTAATATTTGATTGAGAATTGTTTATATATTCAGAAACAGTTTTAAGAGTACCTGAGAGGAAGGGAACTGCATTTTATGTCTTTCTCTCAGAAAGTCTTACAAAGTCCATTAAAAAAAATGGAATAACTGAGAAAACATAAGTCAATTCACTAAAGAGTTTACAAAGTTGAGAGTAGGCTATTTTTAAACATAATCATTTTCATTTCAAATAAAATGTGCAGCTCCTTTTCACATATTAATTTTAGAAACAGATTGCATTGCTGCTCTTAGGGAGTCACTCTTCCAGCTCTCTTAATTTAGTCTGGGCATGGTTTCCTACTAGTGTTAATTATTTTCCAATTTCCTTCTCCATTATTCTTAAGCTCTAAATTCTGTCCTAATACCTCCACAATTCTCCTTTTGTGTTGGCTGCTCACAAATTAAAACTCTGGTCTTAAAAATATGGATTTAACAAAAGATCTGTTTGACTCTTGCTGGTTCTTTCTCCTTTAGTCAGAGTGAGCTGACAAGGACATGGAGCCCAGTGTGATCCTGGTGTGATCCATCCATGATTGCTCATTGGTTTTCTGTTTTACCTTCCCTCAGCATTATTTAGAACACACCTTTGCTTTGCCTTTTACTATTTAGCAAAGTTCTAAGTCTGGCTTTTAGCAGAGTAGTCAATGTAGCCTCTCCTGGTCCTTTTCTTAAACCTACACAGACCTATGATTCCTCTGAATTTGCATTTTTCATTTTAATTGTCCTAATAATGTTCCATTGAGCCTGTTATGTCTCAGCTTCAGAGGAATAGTGTTGCATAAATATTAAAAGAACAGATTTACCCACTTCTGTGGTTCGTCTATTGAAATTCAGACATTTTACAGCCTGCAAAATGCTTAATATGGAAAATAAAAATCCTTTTCCTTACTCATAAAAACAAAGATATCTATTTCCCCTCCCATCCTTTGCATCTTTCCAGTGATTCAGGCACTCGTATCCTGTTATCTCAATATGACTTTTCCATGTTCCTTCATTCAGTGTGTACATCATAAATTAAGATGTAAACAGAGACTGTGGTTTTTGAGCAAAACCTTTATCTTTATAGCAATATAGTCAACATGAGAGATCTCAGAATCATCCTGCAGTTCCTTAAACAAATCATCTGCTTTGTTAACCTTTGTCTTCTCAGACATTAAGAGTTTTCTTTTCCCTCACTCCCACCCCAACCCTCCAGTGAAGTAAATCAGTGCATCCTCTTCGAAGCCAGTAGAGCTCTTCTGCTTTATACCAGCTAGAGTTGTGATCCAGTAGATTAGTTGCTTTCTTTGGGGATAAAGCTTTGTGGAGTCTGGACTATCTCTCCATTTAACTCACAGAAAAGTTGCAAAACCTCCTTCTGAGGATTTGCAGTTACCTGCACTGAAGCACCACCTATAAGTAGGGATCAACTCCTTTGCTCCTTTCAGTTCATTCTTGAAAAAAAAGTCATTTACTCCTCAATATTTATTTCACACTTGCTAGGCTGGTAGGAAATCTCAGTATGTGCCCCCAGTATAATTACAACTGTGCTTTTTTCCTGTTCCTCCAGGGAGTGCTTCCTAGGGACATGCAGACAATAAGTCTCATCTAAGGTTCAGTGAAAATATTTGAGTAGGTTCTGCCAAGAAACTAGTATTTCAAGATATTTTGAACATAAAAGCCATTCCAGGGAAAACTGATCCCACAATAGGACACAAAGCTATTTTTAAAATTGCCTCAGGCTTTGCAGCTGGGGTTTTATTTGTTTTTGGTGGGCTTTTTTATTAATATTCCTTGACATTTTAAAGATAAGTCCTGTGCATGAGCATTCTACAGAACAGTCCTGCAAAAGTCAACACTTCCAGGCACTTGATCGCAGCAAAGCTAGTAAGCACAGGTTTTATCCATGTCTATCATTATTCCATAACAACAGAGCCACTAAGATCTGTCTGTGTCTAGGGTTTTGTTGATAAAATGCCAACACAGAGAACCTCAAGCTGCACAAATAATATTGTTATTGCCAAGATTCAAAACAGCAGAGACATGAAAGACTTGAAGATGTGCCCATGTACTGCAAGGCTGTGTTTTTTCTAACTGCCCCTATGCATCTTCGCCTTACCTAGATTCTGAAATTGCATAAATGTAAAAGTATTTACCAAGGTTCCAGAATTATTCTTGATTGAAATTGGTATCCAAATTACCCAATCCTTGTTAATTTTTCTTGGCTCGTTTCTCTTTTTCCATCCTGTGATCTCCAAGGTGGGTCGATGTTTTTTACTTCACCTTTTTAGATTCTGCCACTGGATTCAGGTGTATGTTCTCCCTGCTCTTAAAATCATCACTTTGTTTTCACTGGGAGCAGGCCTTACCCTGGGGAGGCTACACTTTTGAACACACACAGACTCAAGGTTTGTATCCAGTAGTCTGGTTTTCAGCTATTCACTTGAATCAGAAATCATAATTAAGATCAAAAACTACCTTGTGAATCATTTTTCCATCTAGGTACTTGTATGTCCCACTGTTGCCATAATTTGTAAGTGCTTCCCAAGGTTTTAAAAATAGAAAGAACAAAATGCTCTCCTACTTTCTTACCCCCTCCTTTATTTTCCAAACCCTGTGAAAAATAGCTTACTTTAGAAGGATTTACTTTGCCTGCCTTATTTGCTTCTCCACATATGCAAGGAATTTGCAGAGGGAAAGATGCCTTGCAGAAACTGGTCCTGCAGAAATGCTCCCATTCTTCACAGTGGTCAGGACCTCATTCAGTATCCCTGAATTTCTCTCCTGGGACAGTGCTGTCTCTGTCACTTCAGCCTCTCCCACTGGTGACACAATTCTTGTGGACAAATACTTTTGCCAGACAATCATGACAGAAGCTGAGCAGGGGTGCCTCAACATTTAATGTACTGTGTAAATTGTCTATACTTCAGTATGCAAGGCTTGTCCTTTGTCAGCTTTGGATTGGTTTAAAATCCTGAACAGGAGGGCTCTTCAGGACAACCAACAGCCTCTTACAGCCCTGCAGCACTGGTGAATGAGCATTTCCAGAGCGTGTCTGCTTTCCTTAAAAATTTTAGAGAAGCAGAGAAGAAAACTCGTGAGTTCTGATAGTGGCAAAAGGGGCCAGTTTGAAATGCATTATATGAAAAAAACAGGTTTTCAGCAATGTTGCAACCCTGTCATAATTTTATCCCAGTCAGTATGTTGGGAGGAGGTGACGTGCTATTCCTTCTATTTAACTTTCCATTTGTCTTGCCTTCTTTCTATTCCTCTTGCTTCCAAATGGAGGCCACACATAAGAGTAAGTAAAAATGGCAGGTCTCCAGTGCAGGGCTGAGTTAAATACTCTCTGCATTGACTTGGATCCTCCCCTGCCCTTTGGACAGTTTCTGTTTGGTACTCAGATGTTATCTAGTTTTTCATATTGAAGGAAACGAGGGTTGTGGCTTTCAGTGCTGTTCTCATGGATTATCTTCAATAGCAGTTTGTAGTGCACATATTCTGACTTACTGGATACAAAAGTGTTAAAAACATTTCTCTGCTTTCTTGTTGTTAGTAGTCTTAAAGTCAAATATGATATGTTTCTATCAACAGGGCCTTTACTCTGCAAACCAGATACTGTGATCAAATCTAGCAGTTTCTTTTTAGTTTTCACATTAGGCTGATCCACTGTTTCTTTTGCTGAAGCAATAGAAATCAAGGGAAATCTGTCTGAGAAGGTGATGGCATTAATTGCTCTTGTAAAGACAAAGCTTTGTGCTGAATCTGTGATTCTGTGATCTGTGTTAATTATCTTGCCTTCACTGCAGGTTAAAAATGGGTGAAATTATAGGCGGTTTTTCACCCAAACAGAACTGTATCTAGGAAAGTATTTCCGTGCTCTATTTAAAAACCAGGCCAGACAATATATTTATGGCAAGCTAACAGTCCTGAGCCCATGTTTTAAATTTCAGGGCTAAGTGGACTTGAAGGTGCTCTTATCTAGCAAGTTCAAAGCAGAACACAGCTGGGAAAACCTGCCTCTCTTGCCTTCCTCCCATCCAACACATGTGTTTTGCTCATGTCCAGGAAATGTTTTCAGTAGCAAAAATTATTTTTGTTCAAAAAAGACAAATAATCCAGGACTTTCTAGTCCATTTACAAGCTTATACCTAAGCTGGGAAGGACAGAAGTGTTTTCACTCATAAAAGACGTCTCTAGTCCTTAATCAATTCAAGTCTGGTTTTTTAATAACAGTCAGGGGAGTGGTGGCAATAGTTACACAACTGCTGCCCTGGGGGAGTTAAATTTTGCTTTTGGCATCTCCTGTGTTAAGCAGAGAAGAGCTGTTTGGGGCTGGAAGAATGATATATATCTGCGGGAGGGAGGGAGCTGCAGGGGAGCAGGGAGCACTTTAAATGAATTCTTTAATGGGAGCCCTTTCCAGAAGGCATCCGTGGTATTCCTCTGCAAAAGGAAGAATAAGTACTCAGCACCATATATGGTGACACTTTTATGTTTTTTAATATAAACATGTACAGGCTGGAGCAATCCATGTAGATGGGTCTGCTGATTGGTTGGGCCAGAGGGGAGGGAAGGAAATCAGACCCTGTTTTTAATATCTTAACATTAGAAAACTTAAGAGTTTGGGTTTGAATAAATAAACAGTAGGCAGAGTTGGAAAGATTTTCAGCTTTGCAAAATAGCCCTTTCCTCTGTCTTGATTTTCCAGCTTTTGTATTTATTTTCCTTTAGCTTGTTTGTTTGCAGCTGCTTCATTCTGTAAATTGCTTTGATTTTTCTTCAGGGAGTATGTTGTTCCCAGTGCAGATAGTAACAGATCAGTAAAAGCTATTTGAGATAGCTTGGCTCCAAAATAAGGGGACCAAATCCACTCAGTCTACCCCCACAATGCTGGGCATGGAAAAGGGGAATGCCACACCGAGTTTGAGCTGATTTAGTGCAATACAGAATCACTTAGCTCAGACAAGTTACAGAGGAAGAAACCCCTGTTTTTCTGATTTCACTTAAATATTTCAGGAACCAAGTTGGAGAATGCAGCTGCCAGGTGTCTCTGATGCTGCGGGAGAGTTCAGCTTCCACAGCAGAAATGCTCAGAGAGTGAGTATTTTTCCCAGGGACTTGCATGGGTGGGTTCTATTTTTTGCTCTGTTAATTCCCTGCCCTTACAGACCCAGGCTGGCTGCTGTTCAACCTAATCCCCAAATGTGACCTAACAAATTGTTTTCATCATACAAGCTAAGCACATTGTACCAAGCCAGAGTAGAGAGGATCTTTTTTGTTTGTGCCCTTATATGGCTCCTGAAGTCATCATTGATGCAATAAACTAATGGAGTATGCTCCTCTAATCAACCTCCCCTTCTATAAACACATTTTGCTCCTGCTCTGAGATTGTTCCCTGACATTTTTAAACCAGCCCCTTTCCTGGCTCTCTCTTTCTTTTCTTTTTCGGATCATAGTGGGAGGGAATCAGCCAGCTCTGGAGAGCAAAGAGATGGTGGAGATCATGGTAAACTAACATTTGGTAGAACAAGTGGCTTCAAAAAGAGCAGCAGTGTAACCAGAGTAGCTGAGGAAGAGCAGGAAGACGTCCGAGGCGTGCTGAAGAGGCGAGTGGAAACTCGGGAGCACACAGAGGAGAGCCTGAGGCAGCAGGAAGCTGAACAACTCGATTTCCGTGACATTTTAGGCAAGAAAGTCAGCACCAAGAGTTTTTCTGAGGAGGAACTGAAAGAAATCCCAGCCGAGCAAATGGACTTCCGAGCAAACCTGCAGCGGCAGGTCAAACCCAAGACCTTGTCAGAGGAGGAGAGGAAAGTCCATGCTCCCCAGCAGGTGGACTTCCGTTCTGTGCTGGGCAAGAAGGGCACCCCAAAAACCCCAGTGCCAGAGAAGGTGCCACCTCCTAAACCTGCAGTTACAGATTTCAGGTCTGTGCTGGGCTCCAAGAAAAAGCCACCTGCAGAGAATGGCAGCGCTGGCACTCCTGCACCAAATGCTCGTGCCAACTCTGAAGCCCAGAATGCGACCCCCAATTCTCAAGCCCCTGTTGCCAAACCAGCAGTGAAAAAAGAGGAGAAGAATGACAGAAACTGTGAACATGGGTGTGCGGTGGTGGATGGCGGAATAATTGGGAAAAAAACTGAAAACAAAGCACCAGCAAGCAAACCACCAGCAAGCAAAGGAACAGCACCCTCCTTTACAGAGAAGCTTCAGGATGCTCAAGTGGCTGATGGTGAAAAATTGGTCTTACAATGTCGGATTTCCTCTGATCCCCCTGCAGCTGTCACCTGGACCCTAGACAGCAAAGCCATCAAATCCTCGAAGTCTATTGTCATCTCTCAAGAAGGTAAATTAATTGCATTACAAGCCAGCTGGATGGCACACTGTTATATCTGGCTCTTGATTACTAATATTTAGTTCATTAATGGCAATGCAATATTTATTTAAGTCCTGTGCCAGTAACTGTTTCCAGATGCAGCTTTCCTATTATTTCAGTGGAGTACACAAGGAACAGTATTGTTTGACATTTCTTGTAGATTCCCCTTTAACAGTCTGCAGATGTAAATTTTCTGAAGTTGAACTTCTTGCATTTTTAAATGCTGTTTACATTGCTAACGTTGTTTAAGGAGCTGGTACATGATGCTTATTTAAACTGAACTTTAAGGATTTAGAACATTGAAAACATAATAATATTACTGCTGGTTTACAAATTCTAATTGAATTCTTCTGTATGTTTAATATTTCAGGCTTTTTATTGCAATAAGAAACACAGAAGCAAAGAGGGGTTTTGTCATAGAAAGAAATTACTACAACTACAAGTTAAAATCAGAGCTGAGAACAGATTTCCAGTGTATTTAATGCCCCACCACAGATGCTTCTGTTGCCTTTACAAGCACTGAAATATTTGAACTCCACTGGTTTGGTCACTTTTAACTAACTTCAAAACTGTATAGAATTTGGTAGAAGTCCCTAGAGGGAATACTTATTGTTTTCAAACTGAGTGATTCCTTACATTTCATATTTTGGATAATCAAACCTAGTAGACTGTTTTTTGCATGAAAGTTAATGCTGTATCTAGATAAAATATATTTTCCTTGGGACAAAAATAGGAAGGAAAGACAAGTGATAGCACAAAAAACTCCTTCTTTACTTCATATGTGTTCTATAAAACACTGAGGGAATATTCTGGAGAATGATACCCTCTGGCACATTGTAGCAAAAAAGTTCAGGTTCACAGTGAGAATTGACACAGGGGTCTGCACTCTTACTTTTGAATCTTCCTTCATCTCATCCAGACTATTTTTAATGTTACCAAATGAGAACCAAATAATTATCCAGAACAGTTCATCCCAACCAGTGAATCCTTGTGCAATGCTCCAAGCAGGCTAACACAAGCATTCTCCTGAAGTGGATGCAGTCAGAAATAGCATTGTCTTCAGAGAGGCTTGGGGTACTCGAGTAGTGCATTAAGGAGATGTCAAAGTAAGCAGATGGAGAAGGGCAAATGGTAGCAGGTGCATTGTGTCTGGCCTGTGTCTGAAGCAGTGTAATGTTTTGGGGATTTTTTTGTGAGTACAAGTTAACTTCCACCCAAGGGGACTGTATAGAATAAGTGTCATGTACATGAAAAAACATTGAATGGAAATACCATTCTTATAAAAACCACTGACAGAATCAGTCAGTTTAGCCAGCCTTATGCTGGAAGCAAGATTTCAAGGCTTTTCTTGGAGCTGCTCAGAGTGAAAAAGAAATTATGCATCCTGAAGTTCCATGACTCCTGTCAAAGTACATCAGCTAGACAGCATCTCTGTACCAAAGCTTCTGATCTGTGGTGGAGCCTCCTAAAGTTCCAAAGTTTTTGTGTTATGGTGCTGCAGAAAGCTGTTTTCTTCATGAAATAATCTGAGTAATTGACTATCATAATCCCCCAACTCTTATTCTCTCTATAAAATGGTACTGTGGAGCTGCAAATCGAGGGTAGCTGTTTACAGTGATCCTGATGGCCAGAAATGCTCTGCTACCTGTCTGAGCAGGGCACAGGGCTTCTCCCATCCAGCTTGTCTGGGCTGGGTGACCCTCCTGATCACAACACTCCAGGGTGTCAGGCATTAACAGTGCTTTCCTCTGAGGTCAGGACCAAAGGTCAGTCTTGCACAAGGATTCCACTGTTCCAGGACAGCTTCTTGCAGGGGGTGAAGATGCTCTCCTTCTGTTCCGCTTGTACCTGCACTGTTACACTTCAATCATGCTTAGTAGTCAGTGTTATCAGTACCTCAAAGGCAGGCTTTCTTCTGCACATATTTGCAGAGGATCATGGAAAGAAATATTACACAGGGCTGTAAGCTTTGTCCTTTAATGGAAAGACAACAAATGAGGATTAGAACTCTTTTTTTTTAAACCTTATTACATACCCTCTGGTACACTGAGAGGGTGCATTGCATGATGGTCAGTTTTGTTTTTTTCCTGACAGTACCTGCTAGCTTTGGCTCTTGGAGAAGAATGTGTTGCTGCTCTCTCACTGTAAGACTCTTTCATGCCAAATGTTAAGTAATTAACTAGGTATGCATGATACTTTCAGTTCCAGATTTCATAGAGATTCAGTTTTCTCTTTTTCCCTATTTAGGAACACATACATACTTGAGGGAACAAGGAGAGGAGAAGGAATAACAGAGTAGAACTGAGAAATAGCATATTCATTCACTATCAGGAAATACTGTTCAGCAGGGAAACTGTATGGCTTGGTCTCATAGACAGCATTTGGAGCAGCTTTAAACATAGAGAGCAACAATAACACTGGATGCAGCACACAGCAGGCCAGAGGCAAAGTCCCAGTTTCCATCCTTTGCCCCAAACACTGGAAATGCAACACTGTCACACCCACAGGTGTACTTGAGCAGCAGTGCCTTTGTCAAAGCTGGGAGCAACATTTAATGGGCCCTGGAGGTAATGCCCTGGAGTCATCCTCACCTGAAAGAAGGTTGAGTCTGTGGGGAAGAAGAGGAGTTCAGAGCAAACAGACCTAGCTCACCTTAGTGGGTTTAGATCTTGAAAAGCTACTTTTTATTTCTTTGGTATGGCCTTGCTCATCCTTGTGTTCAGCAATAAAATCCACTATGGAAGATGACAGGCTAGATCTGTTCATAGCCATTTCACCAACTGCTTTTGTGCTGTTTTGATGTTTGCTGGTGACCACAGGGGTTTTTTCCCAATTCACCAGAGTTATTTCACAATAACTTCTTAATGAGTTGGATACTGGAAAATTTCCTATCTAGAATAATGCATGTCCACCTGCTTCTTAGCCACACTACTAAGCCCATCTTAGTATGGAACACTGTCCCACAAGCTGGTCAGTGTAAGTAATGCATGAACCCCCAGAATGCTATGTATTTGTGTTTTGGAAATGGAATTATTCTTCTCTGTCATTCCCAAAAGAAAAAAAAAAAAAAAGAAAAAAAAAAGGCAAAAAGAGACAGAAGTTGGCTCATCTCCTGGTGCCAAATATATTGTGAAGATAAACATATAAGATTCAGTTTCAGGAACATTTGATTAAACAGTGGCATATTTGGCCAGGAAGGTCAAACTTAGAAGTACACTTGTGTGTAACAGGTTCACAGGACAGGCAAACAGTGTATAAACTATGTGTAGTCACTCACTGAAAATAACTTTCCTTGGCATATTTGTCCTAGTTGATAGTGAGGCCCTTTAACCAGTTAGAAACAATGCTGTTCACAGGTCTCCTCTGTGCTTGCAGAGCCTGACTGACAATAAATTTCCCACCCAAGGCAGTTTAGCCACTGAAGTGCTGAAGGGAGAAGCCTGTGTACAAACACCAGCATCAGAATAGTCTCTGACTGGTAAGAGACTGCTGGCAAGGCCTTGGCCAAAGAAGAGCTAAACTCTGCTCCAAAAATTATCTTCATCTTCAGTCATATTTATGCAGCATTTGTGCCGATTTCTGGTAGTCAATCTAGGGCTTGGAGTGTATTCCATCATTCCAGGGTTAAGTTTAGTTAGAAATCAGAATCTGGGCAGCATTATCCTTAGTGTCACAATGATAGCAACAGCTGATATCATGTCATGTTCCTTCCATTTTACATTGCAACTATTTTCCCTTTGAAATCATGAACAGCAGTACACTTGTTCTTCCATTCCTTTTTACAGTTCCCCAAATAATACTCTGTTGGTTGATTGGCATGATTTTTTTTCTTAATGTATCATTTTTATGACTAAGTGATAAAAGTGAGCTCTTGCACTATTTTTCTGACACGGTACAATTTTATTAATGGCTTGATTTTATATTTTTCTTCTTTTAAACTTGTCAGAGTGCAATTATCTACATTCCTGAGGTAGATATTAATGTGCTTTTTGCCCATTAAAGATCAAAATAAATGGTTACTAACAATAAAAAGAGGACACTCATAAATTAGAGCATTATACATTCATACAGTGTGGGGTAGATGATGCATGGTTAAGAGGCACTTTAATGAGAGGCTTCTTTGCTTGAAGTTATAGGGGGCTTTTTGTTTGGAAAAGAAATTTTTAAGAAGGCTGTAGCAGACATTGCAGTGAAGTCAAGACATACAAGGACTGAGGAGAACAATTTTCCTCGCAGGGTAAACCCTTTAGAGCAGGATTCATTTTGTTTTACATTTGTATAGCACTGGCCCAGCAGTGCCCTGTGCCACTGTCCTGCCATGTGACTTGCTCTTGGACAGAAAATCCACAGAGAACATACTTGCATGGTCCCAAAAGTTGTTCTGCAAGATGGCAGTGAAAGGGTTTTGCACAGCATCCTTAGTAAACTGGCCAGCTGAGGTGTACCAGTGAATACAAGTCTAAACTCGCACTTTGCCATTTTTTAAGTCAGCTTGCTCAGCTTTTTTGGGATAGATTTAGTACTCTGTGACTATATAGATGAAACTGTCTAATATAGACTCAGGTAGCAGCAATGGTGTGGCTAGAAAATGCCCTGAGTTTGTATTGCTTTGTCTAAGCCAGCATTTTTTTCTTCCCAAGTTTCTTGGCAGCATAAACATTTGGTAATCTTATTAGCAATAATGCCTTAAAAAATTTCTTGTGACTTAACTCCTAAATCTTCCTATCAGTCATGCAAATCTATGTCTGCCAGTCTAGCCAGGATCTGCTGTGACTTTTTTGTTTTCTTTTTAATTAAATTTGAGCAAGAATTTGGTGTATAATTAACAGAACTCTATGTACTGCTGAAAGTAGATGCATTTTGCACCTTACAAAAGCTTCTTTGGAAAGTTTAAGGTTATTAAGATCATCTGAGGGTCAGTTCTGACACAATATTGTGTTTGTCACAGGCACATTTCCCTCTGCACTGTCATTTACCTTTGAATCTCTCCTCTTCCAAAAAATGCATATAGTGTGGATTTAAATACAGCAAAAGAGAGACATTTCCTATAACCACTTTGCAATTTATTGCAAAAAACCTATTCTAGTAAGAGTTTTGTTACTAAATCAAGAAACAAAACAATGCCTTATTTCTAACTTGATAGAAAGGCTTTGGCTCTGTAACCAAAATAGGTTTCTCCTTGTTTTTGAAACTTGAGAAGTCAAACTCTTACCAACTTTCTCTCCATGATGCACCTCATCCAGCCCTTGGAGGCTTGGGGTTGTTTTGGTTTGGTTTTCTTTCCAATGCTCCTCCTTTCCAATGCTGTTTGTTAGTTTATTATCCTATCTAGAAAAGAGGAAGCAGAATTGTGTGTGGGTGTCAGCATCAGCGAGAAGGAGATCACCTTCCTGTTGCTGCCCTTACTGGAGGTTATTGGTCTTCTTCCTACCTCACAACATTGGAACTCATGTTTGTCATTTCTCTGTCAAACGTTTAAACGTCCTGAATATTCAGCACCCCTTGCTGCCATCAGTGCTTGTCTTTTTACTATCTCAATCACCATTTTCTTTGAATGAATGGGACTCAGTTTAAGAAGTAAATGAGAATGTTTAGGAAGATTACCCTGCTATGTTTTCCCTTTCCAAGATTCTTTCCAGCATCTGTAAATGTATAAAAGTTAATTTATGAATACTTCCACATCATAGGTTAAAATATTTAATAACTTGGATCCTAGTCTGATCTCAGAGGAAATCCATTAGAAACAAGCTGAGTGATGATTTCCTATCATCAGCTTCTTCAGGAGATCTTTATTTTAGCAGGTCTAACTCCTTCTAAATCAATGTCATTAATATAGCAATGTAGCATTAATAAGCAGAGTAATGGAATAGATCACAAATATTTCAGGAGAGGTTAAGAAAATTACCTTTGCATAGATACATTTGCTGGTTAAATGTCTAATGTTGTGAATCATGAAAGTACGTTTCTTACACTGTTTTCCTTAAAACTCTATCAATTACTAATAATTATGTTTGACTTTTTTTTCCCCTGAATTTTTTTTCACTGTTTTTCCTGTTGTCATTGTAACTGTAGTCATTATTTCCTTGGTCAATCCACTTCTCTTTTCTTAAACATGACAGTGACACTATCACATATTTGAACTTGCTCAGACAATTTGACATTTATTAGAAAATTAGCACTATAAGCCAATGAGTTTCTTAACAATATTACGATGTCTCCTAGGCACAATTTCTCACAGACCAGTGTTTATTAATATTGCCTAAATACTCCACAGTACTTTCTTACACCATGGGATACAAATGAGAAAGCCATAAACTGGAGTCTGCATCATGGACAGGAATCAGGAGGTTGGGCAGCTAGATGCCAGTGTGGGGAGTGAGACTGAGAAGCTGTTTTTTGTTGGTTTGTGTATTTGTTTTATATCTGAGGTTGACTTTCTGTGGACTTTCATGGAAAGAATGCAGAAGCCTGGAGATATTTTAAACTGTCTTGCACTATTTTTGAGTAAGTCAGAGAACCCTTTCATAGCTCAGAATTCAAGGGTAAGGCTTTGTGTATCTAAACCAGAGTCTCCAGTAAACTATCAGCTTCTGTGGCTGTTAAGGTCTTTTCTAGAGCTGCACCAGTCCCAATGTCTGAGTGGTAGATTCCAGTATTCATGTTTATTCCAATCCTGCACTTGGTGACAATGTTTAAGGATCATCCATGGCCTGCTTCCTAACAAAAATAGAGGGCTCAGGGGGAAAAATAGATAGCATTTTTAGCTGACTGGGATTTGTGAAGTGCCAGGATTTCAGAATACACAACTGGGGTAACCAGTCTGGGATTTCTAGCAGCTCTGAGAAAATAATCCTGTTTCAGGTCATGATGGGGTTTGCAGAGGAAATACCAAATACTTCATTGAAAGACATTTGGCCTTCTAGCCCCGGGAATTGACTGTAGCTCTAGATCACAGAACACAGGCCTGGTTGGGAAGTTTCCTGTCCTTATGAAATCTCATCAAGTTTTGCCTGGGTTTTGGTGGTTTGGGGATTTTTCCTGGTTTTCTATGAAAATGAGGTTTCGACATCCATGCTCCCTCAGCCTCTCCTTATACTCCTGATCCAACCTGGCCAAATCTTTCTGATCCATTGGCTGATTTCATACCTAGTCCTAGTAGTCCACAGTTTCATGAATACTAGTGGCTGTATAAAGGAGAGTGACCCAAATGATCTCACTTTCCCTTCACTCCTCCAGTGAGGGCTGGTATCATTGTATCTGGTGGTAGCAAGATGCCCAGCAATCCCCCTGTATTTTGCATGTGCTGTTCCTGGGGAGAAAGAAGTGGAGAAAATAGGATGCAGATTATTTCTTCTGGGAAGTGGGAGTTAGGATGAAAAAGGACATGGCCCTTGAAAAAAAAAACCTGATTTCCTTCACTCTCTTTCTCACAAAATAACTTGAGGGTTGAGGAGTGATCCCGTATCACATTAGTCTTCAATGAGTTGAGGAAAGGCTTTTGAGCAGGTAGAAAACTGCAGAAGCTAAAGTAAATTCTGCATTGTTCCAGTCCCTTAGTGATTCAGTTGTTCTTACAGGCCAGGCTCCTTTCCTGCAGTAGGGTGGCCAGAGGTCTCCTTCATATGTATGTGCCTTTGTTTCACATTTTATTGGCTTTTTCCATAGCATCTTTAGGTTTCGATGTGCAATCTTTTCTAACCATGTTACAGAGATTTATACAAATTCTTAGACTGGAAGTTATCTTTGGCTTGCTCTCCAAATGTCTCTTTAAACAGCAGAGACATGTGAATTTATATTTGCTAGATGCCTGCAAGAATATTTTTCTACTGTCTCTCCTCCATTTGGAATGGAACTGCAGCTCGTGACATTTTTGGCTTCAGCCTGACTCATGGAAAAGCGTTGCCTCAGGGAGGGCATGTGGATTTTCTCTTCACCCTGTGGTTGGCTGAGCACAGCCCATGTGAGTGAGGGGTCAATGCTTCTCTTCTGGGACCATTTTCACATCATTTCTCAGGGGATAATAGTCATTATTTAGAGCTGCTTGATTTTGTGGAGGATCATAAAGAAGGGAAAAAATAATTTTCTTCTAATGGATGTTTGTTTCTGGCGGACCAAATTTGCTGGAAACCATTTGAATGGTTTTTATAAGATTTTTCTTGAATAATGACCTCCAGGTTTAAAATGAGAGAAAAATCTGAATGCCAAGAGCATGAGTGCCATGTCCAAACAGAATTCATCTCCAAAGAGAACCAAACTCCCAAAGTTCTTCAGATGGAGAGGAGTTCTTTTCAAGGTCCTTTTCATGGACCAGTATCACCTGTGCCTGTGCCATCTCCCACATCACAGCGGATAGATTTGATGGGGTTGAGCACTCTGGGAGGCTTCCAGTTACCATAGAGAGAAAGGTGCTGGGCAATTTCCTTACATCTCAGGAAACAGGATAAATATCTGAAAAAAAATTCCATCTCTTCAATTCTTTAATTAGGAATGACTGTAAGAAAGGCAAATGGAGGAAGGGGGAATGTTTTACTGCAGCTGAGGTAAGTGGAGGGTAGAGGCATTCTGGACAGGCCAACAGCAATGGGCAGAAGTGCACAATGCCTCAGGCTGTGTTTAGGGGACAGACCCAGCTTCCCAATGAAGAAGGAGAAAGCAAGCCCACACTTCACCTTCACTTAATGAGGGATTTTTGGAAGGGGAAAATGTGGAGCATTTTAATTGGGGTCCACCCTGGGGAGGAAAGTACTTCATTGTTCCAAGCAATGCAAGTGAAAGTAAGGGACAAGGTTCTTCTTCCTCATCCCCCATCTACTGGGAACAACTTCTGTTTGGGTTCACAGAGTTTTAATTTTTAAGAGGAAATGTATTTCCCTTGGGTCATACCAAGCTTCCCTCAGTAAATAACGAGCTTATGTCGCATCCTGTTTCTGCAAACCCAATTAAGTCAGATTTTGTGGTTTTGTTTGAAAAGAAATGGATTTGTTGCAGTGATAAATTTGATTGCCACTAATATATTGGACTTTCTAATGGATGTTTTACAGGCATTTATTCATTAGGCAGTTCAAGCTAAAAGAAAATGTCTTTCAATTCTGTTTTTAAACTTAGGCACTGAGCTGAAGTTCTGCTCTCACACAAGTGAATGCTCAGGGGAGTGCTAGAGACAAGGCTGAATCAAAACTTTGGTAATGGGCATTGGACAGTAACCCTCTTATTCACAGTCCAACATTCTGAGCACTTTTGGAAAAAAGTCACCCGGGTGAGGACTTCTGAATCTCTGCTGTAAGACAAAGAAGAGCTGCAGAGGTGCTGCTCTGGGTCTTCTCTGCCTTTAGCAACCAGTTCAGGACTGCAGGGACAACTTGGAGTATCCTAGGGAAAAGCAGTAAGATTCAATTTTTGATTTATTTAGCATTAATAAGGTTCCAATAAGGCTGAATTTTTAAAGACAGCTTTTTCTAGCAGAGAAGATCACCTGTAGGGAAGGACTGGCTCATTTGATGCCTTCTGCTCCTTACTAGCACTAAGGTTTTTTGTGAGCTGCAGAGTAACATGCATTTAATCTCTTCCTCCTTTGTACAGGGACCCTCTGCTCACTGACCATTGAGAAGGCCATGCCTGAGGATGGGGGCGAGTACAAGTGCATAGCTGAGAACCCAGCTGGGAAAGCTGAGTGTGCTTGCAAAGTGGTGGTAGAAGGTAAGTGCTGTGCTGGGTGCAAGAAAACCCTTCCTTATAGAGATTCCTCCTTTCCAACTTACTCCCCCAGAATGACCATTAGGAGCTACTTACACACACACACACACACACACACACAGAGAGAAAAAAAACACCCCCCAAAAAACAACAAAAAAACCCATCCTCTATCCTCTTCCCTTCTGTCCTTTTTGGTCAGTAGATAATTCAATGTCTACCATAAAAATCATGAGCAGAGAGACAGTACAGAACCAAGGGCTCTGGATGTTTTGTGCAATAATCTGTATTCTAATGCTGCCCACTGTATTTCTAGAAGGTTTTTAGAGCAGTAAGCTCAACTTGTAAGATTTGTTTCCGAGCTGTGTGCATCCTTTGAGAGCCAGGGAGAACTCCCAGTGTGAGTCTGGGTGTCAGTGTGCCTCAGGACTGCATGTGGCACATTTCTCACTCTAGAACACCTCAATTCTTTGCATTCACAGATGTTTGGTCATTTGGTTTTCTAGTGTAAGTGAGCAAAAATAAACAAATTAGAGCTCAACCATCCTTGAGTTCCATAGTCTTAGAGCATGGATAATTTACGGACTGAGGTACTTGTTTTCAGCCATGGTTATGCTGATGACACTGTACTACTGTTAAATAGTTTTTGCTTTAGGCAAGGCCTAGGTGAGGCTGAATGAGACACAGACTTATAAAGCTGGCATGGAGTTTAAATTATTTAAGGGGCTTTAAGTAACCAAATGTCCTTCTTATCAATTCACCTTTTGGTGAGCTTATTTTTGAATATTCTGAGACTTTCCATTGTGACCAAAATGAACACAAAACTAGAACACAAGCCTAATAACAGAACCTGGGTACTGAACTTTTACAGCTGTGTTGCAGATGTAGTATTTGTGGCAGGAGGTCTAGAAAAGAAAACTATTAATTTTTTCCTAATGTTACATGACACAAGGTAAGAATGCGGTTCTGTGACTCCTCACTAAAGGTGAGTCTTCATGTAACTGGAAAATGAATTAATTACACATAAACTTACAATTAAATATACCAGTGCCTTCTGTGATGCTATGGTCACAGCGTAATCAGACTTAGATACTTGATAAGCTACTGTTTATGGTTCTGTAATTTAAAGAAATAAATTTTGTCAGTGCTGAAGTTCAAAGAAGAGGCTTTAAGCAAAATCTAGTCCCTGAAACACCTTAACCACCACAGATGCAGAGTGCTGAAGGATCAGATCATCAAAAGCATAGCACAGAGTAGTTCTCTAGGGCTGCTCAAGCAACTTTTGACTCAGTCACTTATGTGTTTTTCCTCTGTCTTCTGATCTCCTTCAAGTAGTTGCTTTTATTCCTGAAACTTCCTTTAGCCTATTTCCCACTTCAAGTTTCCTGCTGGACAATGCATGCTCTAGGAGGCTGCAGGTAGAGTTTGGCTTGCACAGCCTTGCTCATGGGAGGCTGTGAGCTCCTTGCCTGGTGATGTGAATGACATGACCTCAGCTGTCTGGCTTTCTGTGGAGGTGGCACCCACGGCATTAGGAGCTCAGTGCTCACATCGTGCTGGGCACCAGGATCACCACATTCCTTACCTCCATACTGGCTGCCTCCTCTGCCTTTCTCATTCTCACTGGCATGCTACTTAGAAGAGGTTTTTGACGAATGGCACCACAGCAAACTCCAGCTATTTAGGAAAGACGCCATTTGATATCCCATGTCTGAGACTGGCAGAGAGGATAACGGTTATTTTTAAATTAGAATTGTGATCTAAAACAAGAGAGAGTTTAGATTTCTTCCTTCTTCAGTCCACTGTCAGGACTCCAGATGCTGATTTTTAGACTAAGTAACCATAATCATTATATTTCTTTTGACATCAGGGACTCAAAATTGGAGGAACATTTGACTTCAGCTGGCAGATCTGTAGAATCTGAGTGTCTGAACTCCTAGCCTCATGCCCTGAATTATTTACTAGGAGGTTCTCTCATCCTCTGTTAACTTTTAAAGAAACTTATATGCATTTTCACACACTGGCACCTAGAAGAAGGTGACTAAAATAGCTGTTTCCATAACATTTATATCATCTTTTTCTCTGGTAACTAACAGCTCTCTCACTCACAAATAACTCTGAAAGCTGAATATTTGAAAGCTGTAAAGTGATACAGCTATTGCTGAGATCATAATCTATAATCATAATCTTTCTTCCAAAGATAAATGTCAGGATCAAACAATCTAACAAGCAGATCTTGTTAGGGTTTGCATTTTAGGTCATAGAATCCTAGAATGGTTTGTGTTGGAAGGGACCTTAAAGATCATTTTGTTCCAACCCCTGCCATGGCCAGGGACTCCTTCCCACAGATCAGGTTGCTCAAAGCCCCATCCAGCCTGGTCTTGAACACCCCAGGGATGGGAAGCCCTTTGGGCAACCTGTGCCATTGCCTCATGACCCTCACAGTGAAGAGATTCTTCCTAATCTTTAATCTAAATTTTGCCCCCTTGAGCTTAAAGCCATTCCTGCTTGATGTGACACTACAGATGCTTGTGAAGAGTCCCTCCCCAGCTCTCTCGGAGCCAGTTTAGGTACTGGAAGGTCTAAGGTCTCCTCAAAGCCTTCTTCTCTTCAGGCTGAACTCAGCCTGTCTTCCTTCATAGGAGAGGTGCTCCAGCCCTGTGATCGTGCTCAGCTTGGAATAACCTTAAAAAAAGTTGTATTTATATCTCATGTGGGCTACACGTGGAAGGGAGCTTTATTGGCTCCTAGCTGTTGGTGTACCCTGCAGTGATGAGCAGTTTCAGGATAAGAGCTGTGCAATTGTGAAAATACTAGAATCCATCAAACTTCAGTCCTGTGGTGCTTCTTTTACTGTTTCTATTTAGGAATAAACAAATAGTCAATCTTGGAAAGACTTAAACAGATGGAGGAAATGTTACTCTTCAAAATGGGTTAATCTGAATTGATCACATAGACAATGGAATAGAAGAATTACATGGCAAGAGATTGTTTTGAGTGAAATGATGTTTTGATATGGGGTTTTTTCCCCTTTTCTCTGCACTGCCTAACACAGCTTTGTGCACACTGTATTTGGTCTATTCAGCTAAAATACCTATCAGCTTAGATGGGACCTCTTGTCTAGCTGCTTACTTGGGTTCCTACTGCAGCTGCTTTTGTAGAAGCTTTTTTCCCTCTCTGCTCCCTCTTCCTTTCAGAATGTGACAGTCTCCAGCAAATCTGCACAGAAAATTCTTCTGAAAAGCCTAAAGGACAGCAATTTCCTCTAACTTTGCAGAAAAAATCCAAAATAAACCTTTTATTAGACAGCTTTTACATTATTGATTTTCAAATAGGATTTGTATTTTATTATTTGTTTTGATTGCAGATGCCTCAAAGACCTCAAAGCCTACTGAGAAGAAGACCAAGAAGCCTAAGACCACACTTCCCCCAGTGCTGCCAACAGAGAGTAAGTGACTGTGATTTGATTTGCTTTCTTTTCAGTGGAAACAAAAGAGTGCTCTGGGATTCTGTGGTCATTCCCTTCTGTTTGCAGACATAGCATCAGAAGCCTGTGCTGTTTCTTTAGCCCTTGTATTTAAGTCATGTGAAATGAGTTTTTGCCATGTGGGGATTAGAAGTAAGAGCCCAAACTGTGAGTTCAGACCTCACCCACTCTCCTCTCTGTTTTTCATAATGGTGCAATAAACTTGTGACACCAATTTATTTTTGGCTGCCTCTAAAAGAGCACAGAAATACTTGAGTAGTTTGCTTCAATTTGTGTTGAGTCCTGTGTAGACAATATGAAGTTTTATTATTGGTAGGCAAAGCATCTTGACTGAACTGCCCTGTATAGTAATCTGTCCTTTTTTGGCATGACCACGGAGAGTGGTTTTGCAAATTTTACCTTCTTTGTTTTAAGCCTAAATGCTCAACTTGCTTTTAATGCTTTCTGAAATAATAAATTAGCTATAAACTCCCATATTTGCTACCCAGCGTGTATAAATTTGGTTAAGAGGATGGTAAAGGTACAGTAATGTCAGTTTAGGAACTTCTAACACCAGTACTACTTATGAAATTAAGGGATACAAACATCTCTTAAATCAAAACTGGGCTTTGAAATTTGTTTATTTAACATGTCCACCATGTGAGCTCTTAAAAAGATGTAAAGACATGGTTAAATGGAAACATTAAATAATTTATCCAACTCTCTCAAAAAATAAAAAACAAATAAACTCTAATCTGGTCTTTCAGCAAGAACATTTTCAGCTGCTTTCAGCAGGACTCAGAGCAGTTTCATACTGATTGATGATCATAGGTAATAATTGTGCTTCTGGAAATGTGACTTACATAAAACTATGCCCTGGGCTACAGCTCTTTCTGAGTTTCTTGCTGAGTATTATAACTCTCTCCAGCCTCTCTTTGGGGATGTGGAAAGAGCCACACTGACATGCTCTGCACATGAGCTTCAAGTGCCATAAATAATAACAATTAAGAACAATGATTTCGTTATTGAACATTGACAGAAAAGAAAATTTTAAAGCCATTTAAATCTCCATGGAACAGTGTTTTGAATTGTGTTTTCTATGCACAAAATACACACATTTCCTCTGATCCTCCCAGCAGTGTTATCAATTACAGCTTTCCCAGGAGAAAGTGTGAGCTGGGAACTAAGTCTAAATATGGAGATATATGGCCTGATCCACATCCTGCTCCTTTTGCTTCTGGTTTTAGTGGAAATTAAAATAGATAGCAAAACAGAAGCTGTCAACTCTGGCTGCAGAAATATTTGGGGAAAAGAATAATAATGGGGAATGGTTTTTCTACATGGTATATTATTTCAGTGTTTCAAGTTCTTGAACTTCTCATAAGCTCTTTTTTTTTTCAAAATACCTCTAAAACATCTTTCCTGCTGCACAGTAAACATCAAGGTAACCAGAGACAATGTTAGGAAACAGCTTTGAAAGAGTTTTTGGAAAAGCTTTGAAAAAATACATATTTAATTTTAAAAGGATTTGGCTGCAAAGATTTCACAGGTGGCTTTTAAATTCTGAGTCTGAGGAATGTGAGTATTTGTCTTCTGCAATAAGTTTTTATTTGTATGTTTGTCAGGGGCAAAATATACAAAACAGATTCAGGGGACCACACAGTTCCAATCTACACTGAAATTCTTATCAGATATAGAGATGGTAAAATTCCTTACCTGAAAGAGAATAGGCTTTACAAGTCAGATATTTGTCTATGTTTACTGTATATCTCTTGAAAAGAAAAGTAATAGAGAATAACTGTGAATTAAGATGTCCCAGTCTAATAAGGAGATATATTTTTACTCTGATCTTTTCTGGTCTTTGCTGCCACATCAAGTTACCAACAGTCTTAATGGCAAGTAAAGTGTACAGATATTGAAGAAAGAGAGAAAAAAATCCTAATAATATGATTAGAATTAATAATGAATAGATTCTGAATTTTGAGTAGTGAATTCAGTCACAGCAGCATATACTCTATGGGATAGAGAGACTATATGCTCTCTGTATTTGTTATAAATACTTTTCAGGGAAGAGATCCCTATTTTCCATGTTCTGTCAAGACGTGCAAGTCAAATTTCATGGTTAGCAGCTATGTCATCCTTTTCTCCCTTCAGATAAATTACAAGTGATCCTTGTTTGTTTCTCCCTGGTAGAAACTTTAAGGAAAGTAATTAACTTTAGGTTCCTGAAAGCAAATATCAATACATTTCTTTCTGTGGAAAAGAGGGAATGTTGTCAGTATGTTAACCTGTAGAATTTGTCTCACTGTGAGAACAGTTGCTGGCTCATGACATTTGGCTGCTCATTCTGACAATGTTGTTTCATTGCCACAAGCTTGGGGTTTGTAAGCTACAAAAATCCAATAGTAAGCAGAATTTGGGCATTGCTTCCTTACATATGCAACAAATACTGGATTCTGGTGTAGAATAAGAATATTATGAAGGAAGTTGTGTGTCGTTCAGTGATTAACAACATCTTTGAATGGATGCTTGCAGTGTTTACTGCAGAAAGATTGCTCCCATGCTGGCAAATTACAAAACTTGCAATGTATTTCCTTTCACTTAGAATTAATATTGTGTCACCAGAATTTAGTAATAATTATGCAACCCTCTAAGGATAAAAAGAATAAAATAATGCCGTTTCTGAGAATAAGAAACAGATTCACCTTTGAATCTGGGTGAAATAAAAGGGAGAAGAGAGGAAGGGAACCTCTGGAACTGGTTCATTCTTTACTGACTGCACTGACTTGGGCTTTGTCACTTGGGCCTTTGCTCAGTGCATGTCAAATGTTACTGAGTTACAATAATAAAGTGTTATGTTTTTTTCTAAAAGAGGCAGTGGAAAATTGGACCCTTTCATTATTTATCATGCTGCATAGTCTGTGCCATGCCAGAACAATCAGTGGGTAATGTAAGGGTCCCCTGGCTTCACACAGCCCTGTAGCAGACACATGAAGCCAAAACTTCTCACCACTTGAACATTTCTCTAGAAAGCTTTGAAACTTCCGTGAAGGGATTTAGGCACCCAGTTTCCTTTGAAATTAGAACTTACTTCAAGTTAAGCTTAAAGGGAGTTGCTTGTTTCAATTACCGCAGCCACTTGCAAAATCTTCAGTGCCTATTAAATAAATGTTTTTATCGCAGCAGACTGTGGAAAAATCAAAGTGCTGCTTGAAATTTTTAAGAGTAAAAAAAGATTTGAATGTTTACAAATAAATATTCCTTTTTCAAAAAATAGATTACTACTCCACACTTGCAAATATTTTGTTGTCTCTAATGTGTCTTAAGCAGAGGACCAAACCAGAAGGAATTAGCCCAAGATGAGGCAGATTTGTTTGCAGGTCTAGAACCCAGCTTTCTTGATCCTCAGTCTTAGGATTAGTTTGCATGCAATATTTAAGATAGTATAGATTTTTTTTAAGTGGCATCACAATAGTTTACATAAAACATGAGCTTTCCAAAAGGGCTTTTTCCAAAGGCTTTTTTCAAGACTTGCTGATGAAAAAGGAGTATTACAGCAGTTAGATTCTATTTTTTAAACTTCCTTACAGCTGAGCTGTCCAACATAACTTTACTATAGTAGGAAGAATCTGTATCCCACTTATTGCTACTGAGAAAAAAAATTAATGCTTTAAAAATAATCCTTGTAAATCTAAGCATTGGATTAAAGTTTGTGGAAAGAAACACTCAATGTTTTTTGTAGGACTAATTCACAGCACTCCTTCCAGTAAATATTAAGAAATGGCAATTATCACCTGTCACAATCATTGTTATGAAAACCTAACAGGATATCCTGGATTCCCTCATCTGAGTAATACTTCTTGAACCCACTGTTCTCATATCCAGACCACATACATTGAAGAGCTGACCCAGCATAGAGTTTGATTGCACAAATGTAAGTTCTTCTACTCAGTTAAAAATAGTTACAGCAAAGAAAACAACTTTGGCTACACACCTGCAAGTTATTTAGCAGTATTTGGTAGCTTGCTGATAGAAATCTTTTATACATGCTACCATATAAAACATTTGATTTCATGTCAAACACATTTTTGGCTAGGTAGCTGCATTCTCTTGCTGATGGTCATTAGTAAAATGTCACCACTGACACTGTCCAGATCAAATCCTGTGGAAGGTTTCACTGTTACCTTCCTAGATCTGAATTTTTAACATTATTGGTACTTGAATGTAAGGTTGAGCACTGACATCTCTGGAACAATGTGCCATAAAATTAAATTTGCTACACAGGATTCCTTATTATGTTAATATATTCATGTCCATAGTAGGGAGAATTATAACTGTTGATCACCATGGAAAAATTATGAGTCAGTGGCCAAGTGATTAGCATGCAGTTCTGTTATTTACTCTTCAATAAACAATCTTGGTAGAGAATCCAGATCTGCAAGCACCACTTTAAGAAAATGTGATTAAAACATTAAACTTGATGTGTCCAATTTTGTTAATATATAACTAAATCAGTAAACACTTTCCATTCTATGAAAATAATATGAAACACGGTGTAGAAGAATATGAAAATTTTCAAAGTCTTCATTTCATGACAGATTTTTTTCTCCTAAGTGTAAAACTTGCCACTTTCTAAGTGAAGAATTTAATTACTAAGGGAGTTACTGTTCTGCTCAGAGATGTCCTTTTAGTTGCAGAAATGTGGGCACTGGGTAGCAGCTGTGACCTGTGACTGCTGCTGACCTCTTTGGTGTCTGGGATGGTCTGAGATGCTCTTGAGGGTCACTAAGGCTGTCCAAGCCAGTTCCCTCAGTCCCATCCATTTCCCAGCAGGCTCCTGCTGCTCTGCTCCTGGCTGTTGAGAGATCCAAGACATTTTCTGCACAGTGAGTGCAAGTACTCAGTGTGTTGGAACAACATGAATTACATTGTCAGAGAAGCCTCTAACCAAACTTTTCAAGGAAAAATGAATCTTTTTTCCTAAGCTGAAAATTCCGCCCTTACTACATGTAAATCAAATTGCCATTAGCTATTTTTAAGACGTAAATAGGATTTCTCTGAAACTCTAAATTATGAAAGGTGCTGCCTTCATTCCTGAGGCTTGGGGGTCAAAGGGTGGATAGCTGTGCCACAAGGCCCAACAGCCAAGCTGGGCTGAGGTAAAAAGGCAATACAAGATTTAACCTGGTGACTCTGAAGGTTGGTTGGGTCCACAGATGAAAAATAAATCTGTTACTGTACATATAAAATGAACAATGGAGAAACACTAATTTGTTGTCCAAGTCCCTCCTCCTGAATGCCCAGTTCAGCACTGTTTCTAATGCTGGGCATGTATTTTGATCCTCTGCCAAGTTACTTTACAGTTCTCATCGTACTGACATCTTCTGAGTTAATATTGGCACAGAACAGTATTTTCCATGTATATTTCATGGAGTCCATCTTACATATCTGTATGTTGACAGAAGAAGACAGAAATATTTACTGACTGTCTTATGCAGAGAAAAATGAATAGTTTTTGCAATGTGACTTTGAACTGAAGAGGTGCCATGCTTCATCAATTTCCAGTTAAGTTGGCTAGAAATTTCACATCTCTGCATAGGTAATTACAGGCATATAATAGAACCATTAAGTTTCTTGTCTATAAAACAGGGACCTAAATCCATTGGCTTAATTAATGTCCAAAAGCATAATACACCTAGCTTTTCCCACTGAAACCATTTGGAGCTCCTGAATGTCCAGGTAACCTGGCAGTATTTTCCTATGGAACTGGATAGCAGGATAGTAACCTGCCTCAGATTCCTGTCCCTACACACTTGGGCACAGCTTTTTACTGTCTAATTGTAGATGTTTTCCCAGGACAAAAAAAAAAAAAAGGGGAAAATTAAACTTATACTTAAGAAACTGACCTTGCTGTCTTGCTCCCACCACAGCTCTTAGAGCATTTTACATGGCTTGGGTTGTTTGTGAGTTCTGTTTGATATTGGATCTCTTCTGTCCTGCTCAGATTTGCTTTAATTGTGGAAATTGCTCAAGAAGTGTGCTACTAAATTGCTATGGAATTGTTTATTCCTTCAGCCGAGCTGTTTTCAAATAGTGAGTTATTTACGGTGTACCAGATCATATTCTTGAAGCTCTGAGTGTGCTGGTATATGCTAGCTCTCTTGTGACTGGAATGCAAAAGTGAGTATTTCCTGGGTTTTATTTTTGTTTTCAGAAGAGAGAGGCCATATATTTCTCAATTAGAGGACAATCTCTGCATGATTTAGAAACTACATATGGGATGTTGCAACAAAATGACAGTTGTTTTTAATGAAAAATAAAATAAAAGCCTTAAAAAACTGTTATGAAGCACATAAACTCAAATAACTGACTGGCATGGAATTAAGTTTTCTTGTTTCTGCTTGTCATCAAATTTAAGCCAGAGTTGCTTTCTGTTTTATTGTATTTAGATACTAAACAGTTATTTGGAAACATTTTAAGAAATTTGCTCTTTGAGATGCAATGAAGCGAAACTGTTTAAACTTCCAAACCTTGATGAGGTTTTCAAGCTGCTGGTGTTCAGTGCCTTGTGTCTGTCATTTTCCTCTCTAGCAATTAGCACAGGTTCATGAATGTGTGAACAAACTGGTAGGTAATAATGTGTTGTCTTCTCCTGCTACAATTGTAGCCATCGTTTTTCCCCTGTTTCATCTTGTCTGTGTTAAAATCTGTAAGGTGTTTTTGTACCATCAACTAAGTCTGTGACAGAAGCAAGGATAGAACAGAATAATTGATTACTTTGACCACAAGGCCAAATGTTTCATTTTTTTCTGTACTTCTAGCTCTCAGTCATTCCATGCTTTCTGGCAAAGCAGGCAGTAGTGAAGGCTGACAGAGAACAGTCACTTTTGATTCAAACCGGGATATCTATCCCCAGAAGGGTCTGAAGAGGGTTACACTGGGATTCATTTACATGGGGGAGAGAGAAGACCTCATGATCTCACATCCCACAAGCCTGAAGGATCCAAGTGACATGGGGAAGAAGGAGCAGATACTTGAATCTGGGCTTTCCATAAATTTCCATAAATACTCTTCTTACCATGATGTCTGACACATTACAGACATGACTTTCAAGTTTCTCTTGAACTCTGAAAAAAACCCCAATTTAGTTCCTCTAGGAAGATGAAATCTTGACATGTTTTGCATGAGTGGAATATGGTTTTCTATATGCCTGTGGTATGAGAGTATGTCATTAACCCTTCTGCTCTCCTGAGCTAAAATGAGGCTGTTCCACAAGCAGACAGAAGCAGGAATAGGTCTTGTTCTTTATGTTCATGGAGTTAGGTATTAACTGTACTTGTTTACCAGGTGCTGAAATACATCACTACAGAAGACATGCACATAATTTTAGGCATGTCCCTTAGGGAAGACAGTAGGAATTATGGATTGCTTGGAAATACTATCTTGAGTACTGATGTTTTTTTCAGATCCTAAGAGTTTTACTTCATGCTTTATGAAAGCAAGTTGTGCAGAGAGCCATTTCAGGGGAGGGCTATTCCTATTTTTAGTAAAATTCCAAAAAAGGGAAGCAAAAAAGAAAGACGGAGGCTTCTGAGCATATCTGCTCTCACGACTGCACCATCAGGGAAAGGAAGAGCACAACCAAATGTCTGGCAGCTACCAGCCTGCATGGGTTTTTTCCTCTTTTTGCTTTATGTCCCCCCACTCAAAACAAGCTCTGTAAGAGTCAAACCTGCCTTGCATGTTTATGATGTTTCTAGAAGGCAGATTCATTTAAGAGGGAAATGTTAGTCCTTTTATTTCCAGGCTGATTTTCAGCATCAGCCCGTTTCAAATTACATACCAAAAGAAAGACAAACCATCTTTAAGAAAAAAAATGCAGCAGAAGCAGACTTGAACTAACATTTCCAAGAAGCTCAAATATTTTAATGAAAACAATCATTTGACCTTGTCAACTCTGAGTAATCTTATTAGATTTTTTTTCAGTCTCCAGCAGCCTAAGAAAAAAAAAAAAAAAGTTGCATTTCAAAGAGATGCATAAGATGAGTTGGTATTCTAAGGAAGATCTAAGAACAGTGGAGTGTACACTATTAGCCAAAGAAGCCAGCTACACAGAGCCAGAGACCTGTCCTTGTACTCATCCCTTTCCACCCTGCCCCAGCCTTTCATTTCTGCTCAGGGCCGTTTGTGTCTGCAAAACAAGATATTCAGCCAGACCTTCCAGCAACCCTTGGCAATCCGCATGGTTTGATGAAGTCCAGTGACAGTCTCTATATCCTCAGTTAAGTTAATATAATGTCCTTGTGGGTAAAAACTAAAATTTAAACCAAAAAAATTGTACTTACATATAAAAAGCAGTGCCCTAGCTGAATGAAGGGATGAGTTCATGTTCTCTGCTTTGCTGCTATGGAGATCTTCACTGAGGTGAGAGTCTTTTAAACTGGCTTAAGCACAGTTGTTCCTGTATGCATGCACCTTGCCTATTAAATAAGGGACTGCAACCAATGTACAATATAGGCCAAGAGGTGATCTTTGAGTGAAAATCATACTGGATTCAGGAATTTGCACTTTTTTCTGAAAAACAGCAACAGTATCTGCAACATAGGATGGCACTTGACAAATGGTGCCTTTTCTTCATCCTTGTTGCTCCTTGTTCATATCAGGCTTAATGGAGTGTGGAAGCAATCAAATTCCTGTCATTGTAGCTTATATAAAAAGCCATTGCAGCTCTGAGAGAGACCCAACAGCTACTTCATTTCAGTTTAGAGAAGAGATTCTGATGTCAAATACAGCACACGCACAAACAAAAATGTTTACATGTCTCTAAGTCATATAACTGAGTGAGTTTACATGGGTTTATGCATCTCATAAGCAACCGGTGGGTTATTGCCATTAATAGGGATGTTCAAGAGCAGATGAGAGGCCAGACTCTACAGCCTTCCACCTGGCACCTGATCATACACAGAGTTTCAGCCACATAATGTGGCTCCAGCCAGAAATAAGAGTTTCAGCTCACGGTGTGACCACACCATGCCAAAGAAGCTGCTCTGAAAACATCACTTGCTGCCTTTGCTTGTACAACTTGGGCAGGAAAGAGGATATAGAAATACATTTGCTGTCACTTACCACAGCAGCCAGGGTACATGTCACTCTGTTGGTGGCCCAAAATGTAATGTGCCCCTTCGATGAGCAGTTGTGGTTTTTGAAGGCCTCAGTTTAAAGAGGGTTAAGTCCCCATGAAGATGTGGCAGGACAGATACCTTGCTTACACCCTGCTAGTCCAGTAATGCTGGGATAAACACCTCACAAGTACTCATCTAAAGCTTTAACTACTTATGTTGGGCTGGCAGTTGTCAAAGAAAGGCTTCTTTGGGAAATACCCAACTATTCTTTTTTGTCTCAGCTATAAGTTCTGTGAGAATATCTAATTTTTTGTGTGTGTCTGGTTGCTACAAAATCAATAAATTCAGAGCATAACCAAGAAACCTAAAAGCATAACTTTTAGGGAAAATTACTATAAAATGGAAGGAAGGTGGAAAAAACTTTTCTATATTCACTGCATAAAGTTCTTCAGAACGAAGTGAATAAACACTGTTGTTGACAGCTAAGCCATTAGATATTTTTTGAGTCATTTGGTCTTTTCACATCCTATACCACATCACCCACTGTGTCCAGTTACTCTAAAAATCAATCTGTTTTTTGAGCTATAGCATTAGACTCCCATAGTAGTTTCGCAGCTCACGGCTCCTGAGCCTCATGGAGCATCACACGATGTGTTCCAGGGTATCATGCACAGCTTGTAGTTTGCTGCAACCAAAAGGCTTAAAATCAAAAACCTGTTTTTATTGATTTGGTGAAATCAGGAGGATATTTTGCTGCTCAGGGTCTTTCTAATTTGAAATAACGAAATTTAAAAAAAAAATAAAAGAATGGACCAAGAAAATCAAAACTTTTGCATCTGTTATGACTATCACTAAGCACCTCTTTATAGTCTGCCAGATACTCAAAAGCACTTAGCACATGCTGCTTCCATTGGATGCAATAACATCTTAAAAGCCAGATGACTTCAATCATGCTGCCTAGTTGAGCATAAGAAAATAAGAAATGTTCTTTCACAGCAGAGGCCATTCTCTGACCAGGATGCTTAGAATAGCAGGCAAAAAGAGAGTGCTGTAAAAGGAATGAACCCCTCCACTTCTGGAATTCAGTGGTTTGAAGGCATCCAGACTGTTGCATTTAAAGGCCACCACTATACATAACTCCTATGAATTTGTCCTTTTGAACCTGTTTATGTTTCTGTATTGTAAAACATTACTTGTTTGTGAAGGTAGATTATGGATGTTATATTTAACTTGTTGTTTCTCTTATGCCTTCTGTCTGGTAATTTACTTGGGCAGCCTCTAGTTCTTGTTTTGTGAAAAACAGTTAATAGCCATTTTCTACCTACATCTTCTCTACTGTTCTTCTACTTACCCTGCACAATTTATAGAACATTTATGGGTCCAAATTTCAACTTCAAAGCCATATTTTTTTGTATCTATGCCATTTTCTTTTGAGAATATAGCAAAAAGTTGTCCCTGCTTAAGGAAGAGGATGAGGCAGAGGGGTGGTGCTAATACTTCCTTTTGGTATATCACTGTTTCTTTGCCTGCTCACAAGTGGTATGAGAAGCAGCACATGGTGTTAACTACCCTGCTTTTAACTGAGATCATTCAGCATTGATTATGCTGGAAATCTGAGCAGAAATTCAGTATGAGATGTGTCTTGGCCCAGTGTTTTCACCTGTTAAACTGCTATAAAGAATGGATGATGACAGACTGTGGGAGAAGTATAGAAGATTTCTTTGATTCTTTTAAAAGTTTAGCTTCAACTGTGAAAATCCTGAGGATCATCCAGGATAATAAAAGTGTTTTTTAAATGTATTTTTAATTCTTCGGTTAAATACGCTGGAAGAACATATCATATTTTCAAGTGCCAACATTGCTGTGGATGTTTGTGGTTAGTCTGGTACCTTGCAAAGCTCACCTTTGAATTCAAATGGTTGGTTGGTTTGTTTTTTTTTAACTAGGTGAAGCAACAGTGAAGAAGAAACCAGCTCCAAAGACTCCTCCAAAAGCAGGTAATTTGTTACATGTGTCACACACATTTACCAGTGCAGCTGTTTGCCTACTAAGATTGTTTGTATATCTGATTAAATGGTAGGTAAGCCAAACTTGTTTTACACTGTACTAAGAATTAAATGATGAGCATCCAAAGAAGTTACTCTCACATGGGCTATAGCAAGATCCTGTGAAGTATCAGTGGTGTGTAACTTCTGCCCTTTTGCATGTCCGCAGCAAACCTTGGCTTTCTGTGAAAGAAATTTTTCTGTGTATCAGAGAATCCTCTGCATGAGTAGCTACCACAGAGAGGGTGATAGATTCTACTTTTCCTCATCACTGTCATTATGGTAACCTGTTTGTGTGTTTACAATCTCCAAGGCAAAGCTATCCATATTTAAAGCTACAAGGAAATTTTCTCTATAGGAACCTCTTTTCAAGGTTTTGAAACTGTCAGACTTTTAAACTGTTCAAACTGCTTTCTATGCCAGATAAACATCTCAGCCTAGCTTCCTTTAGATATATTCAAAACAAAAGCACTTTTAAAAGATCAAGTCTAGAGCGGGGAGGGGGGGGGGAACCCACTTTGTTTTAATTACTTTGAAAAGGAAAAGAAAGCTTTTGTTCATGCCCAGTAGCCCTGTGCTTTGTAAAGAATCTTACATTTGGCAGTGAGGTCATTGCAATATTGGGGAATCCTTCTTACCTTTTCTGTCAATATGTCTTCAAGTCTGCCCCCTTCCCCTCCAACACACACACAAAACAATAATTTTTTTTATCCCGCTGCTTTTATAAGCAACAGTGTAGGTTTCACCCTGGAGTTGTCTAGCCTATGATATTTCTGTTCTTAGTGGCTACCAGGGGTCTGACACTCTCAGCAGCAGAGCTGAGAGGCAGGAAGGAGCACTGATAGCAGGAGATGTTCTGCCATCTATTGATGCTCAGGCAGTGAGAGGGAAGAGAAGGAGGAATCCCTGATTCATGACTAGAAGGGAATGAATGGAACTGCAAGGTTTAAAGGAAGCACTGTGATACACAAAGATCCATCATTGCTCATGGCAAACTTTAGTGTGATGGAGCAAGACATCAATTTCCTCCCTTGTCTCTCATGAGGTTTCTGTGCCACATAATGTTTATCTGGCTACTGAAGCCAGAATCCTCATAGGCAGATGTTGAGTCTTAAATTTTATGAATTCTATTGATGACATCAGGGACCAGGTTTGCAGACCCCCTCAGCACGTGCAAATTGATAAGAAGGTAGCTGGAGCCGTTCTTCAAAAATACAAAGTTCAAAAGAAAAAGAAGATTTTCTGAAAAACTCACAACAAAATTTCATAAACTGTATATTTGGAATTAGTGGTAGGTGCCAATGTTTTTGTGTTTTGGATGTCTGTACCTTGCTCTTACATGAGCAAACTTTGGATGGGTAAATTGTTATTGCTTCACTCCCCTAGAATTAACAAATCCACATAATTTTTTTCATTGCAAGCAACAGGTAATTGCTAATCTGGATTTCAAATGCTACTCTGAGACAGTTGAGCTGAGAAATGTATGTGTTTTGAATGTTAAGAAAACCTATAGTCATTTAAAGGGATATTTTGTTTATTTTATTTTTTCTCTTCAGCTTCTCCTCCTCAGATTACTCAGTTCCCAGATGACAGAAAAGTCCGTGCAGGTGAATCAGTGGAATTGTTTGCCAAGGTGGTAGGAACAGCACCCATAACTTGCACCTGGATGAAATTCCGTAAGCAGGTAAATTGTTTTCTGATCTCTTTTAACAATCCTTGAAAAAGCAGAGCTGGAAAGGAACACCAATGACTATCTCCCATTTTTCCACCTCCCTTGCTGAGGAACTGGCAAAGTCCATGTTGCTCCTGCAGACATTTTCCTCACCTCTACTGAAAACATTTCACTGATGAAGATTTCACAACCTCCATTAGCAAATTATTGCAGTGTTTATATAGCCATAGTGTTAGAATTTTTTTCCTAATGCCAAAACCAAATCTTTCTTGTTACAGTTATAGACAGTCCTTTCCTGTCTGTCCCCTCCTGTAACAAATTATAGTTTCTTTGTGAAAATCTTTAGACCATGAATTGAAGGATAAGGGATGGGAAAGATACAGGTATCTGAAAACCATCTGTCCCAGGGTACATTTCTCTCCTTTGAACATGAAGATTTTTCTCTTCTTCTTTGTTAATGCTGGGTCTAAAGTTATGTGAGAGGGGCAAACTACCATAGGAAAAAAACTCGAGTGAATTGTCTCACTGCACAAACGTCACCATACAGGGAAAACCAGCAATTCATGCCATTAGTGCCCTCATTCCCCAGGTTTAAAGTTCCTTCTACTTGAATTAATATCTTTAAACTATATCACATGTCCTTAAGGGCAGTGTCTAAAGAGAGGTGCTTTAACAAAGCTATTTAAAATCACTATAAATCAAATAACTCAATATGCAAGTTCATACTGGAAGATGAAATGTCACGTTAGGACAGCACGAATGTCTACTGTAGCTGCTGTTCTGTTTATTTCATTCTGAACTTGTTATGCACTCTATAGAACACAAATAAAAACATCTCCTCCTAGAAGGAAGTTTAGACTCTAAATCGAGACATGTCAGCATTTAATTGAAAGAATTCAAAACAGTTTGTTGGTGCAAAGGGTATTCTAGAGTCCATCCTTGCTAACTCCAAATAACCTCTTACTTTAGGGGAAAGAGTGGGTTTTCTCCTGAGCTCTTATATTTCCTTAAATTTCTTTAGGTTCAAGACTGGAGTTAACCACTGCTTTCCACAAAAAAATAGGTCTCAGAAGCTTCAGTGACATTCAGTGTTTGATTTTGCTACGCTTTGTCTTAACATTTAGTTAAAATATACCCCTCAAAAGTGAGCTTCTGGTTTGTGCAGAATTCGGAGTTCATTGTTGAATACAATAATCCTATTCACCTAGATTTTAAGGCATTTTTTTATAGCAAGATCTATGTGATAACAGGGACTAGCAGCTCTTAATGCCCATATCAGACCCATAATCTGATATTTTCTCCTTTGTAAGATATTTTCTCCTTTGTAAAAGGAGATATTTTCTCCTTTGTAAAATGCTATTTTTACCAACTTTATACTTTCTTCTTTAGTTATCCACTATGAGACAAAGTGAAGCATTGCACAATCATAAATTAAAATGACAAAAACCTTTAAATTATTCATTCTGGTGAATGCGATACAAAAGGAAAAAACTCAGGAAGGTTACCAAACACTGCAGGAGGACAAGTGAGGGCAGCAGTCTCTCATTTATTAATTTAAAAGGGAAGCCAGTTACTGTGTCCTGTGCTGCACCATAATTCTGCTTTATTTTTCACTTACACTTCACCACATATTGTTTTACGCTCAGATTTCTTGCTTTTCTATAACTGTGGTTGATTTCAACTCTATTCCATTCCCAGTCCTAAAAGTGAAAACCAGCCAAGTGTTTTGACAATTTACTGGGAGTTATTTGTAGCTGTGATTTGAGCTGATCCAGCAAGTGGTAAGCTGTGATTTCAGCCCTGCTGCTGTTTGCTGCAGCATCCTCTCCACGTTTCTTCCTCACATTCCCAGCGTGCAGGAGAGCCACAGTGGCCTCTCTCAGGCACATTCCAAAAGAGCATCTTTTGCTTGAAGAAAGGGAATGTCATGAATGTTTGACCCATACTGTTATTTGCCGTGGCAGTGTAGTGGAGGGGTGCTGGAACAGTGCTGAGCTAAAGAGGGGAAAGCCTTGGAAAACCTTGGAAAGCCACTTCATCAGCTGAGTCCATCACTGAACACTGCCAGCTGTTGAAGCTTCTTAACTACAACCAGAGACTTTCTTTCATGATCCCATGGATCCCATCCATGTACCCCACTACCACTGCAAACCACTAAGAATCCTTTCAGGGCTGTCTCTGCATCCCTTTCAGGGCTGTCTCTGCATCCTTTCAAGGATTTCTCTGCATCCCTTTCAGGGCTTTCTCTTGCTCCTTTCTGGGCTTTCTCTGAATAATCCACATCTAATTCTACTATCACCCTCTGACTAATTTTAATGAAGCAAAACATAAATGACAGTTTAGAATCTCAGAAGTGTGTAGGCAGGATGGAACAACTTTCAGCATAATTTAACCCTACATAATCCCATTTGCTAACTTTCTATTTGAGTTATTGTAGGACAATCTTTCTAAAGTTACTTTTGGGCATACAGCAGTGCATGTGTTTTATCTCAGTTGAGGAAAGAGCAGAGAAAGTCCTGTTTTTAAAGTTTTGATTTTTTTTCTTCTCTGAATATATGGGACAAGATAAGGCAAACTAAATAGCCTTCATTTTTAATTAAATTCTGAGAATGGCTTGGAAGAGTCACTTATCTAAGAAGGAAGTGGTGGGAGGAAGAAGGGCATTGACATTATGTTGTCTGTTTCATAAGAACACAGTGTACAGCTTCTATAATTGCAGTGCAGCATTATGAGGTTTTTAAAGAACTGTTGTGTCTCAAGCTAATGCTGATTAAAATCTAAGTCACCTTGGCCATTTATGCTATGATAACTCCGTTTCAATGAAAAACTAGTTCATAATATGCCTGTGGTATTCAGCAGAGATTTGGATTTTTGCTTCTCCAGAAAATTAAAATGCAATAGGAAAGCTCCATCTGCCCTTTGAATGTCTCTCTGTACAGCTATAGTGTTGTATCTCTGTTTCATACAACATTGCCTTAAGTTGTTCAAACCCAAGAAACTGTTTCCCTGGTTTGTGTGGAAGTACAGAATAAGTTAAAACAAAAGGGCAAAAGTCACAGCTATGGATGGTCTGGGGGAATGGCAACTGAACTAAGGCTAAACCCTTGTTCCACTGTGGTTTCTCTACGATGTGCGAGACCAAACTTTGTTCTTTTGACAATTGCAGTTTGCACTTTCAGCCTCTCAAAGAGCAGTTAAAAAGTGACACTCCTGTTCCTTAGTGGGGTTCCAGCAACAGCAGTGCTCCCTATGGCCTTTGCAGGACTGGAGCCATTATAATGTTCCAGTGCATTTCTAGATGATTTGTGTTGATTACACAGTTTACCAGCTGCACATACTCACTCCTGTAATAGAATTATCTGCAGATAACACTTAATGTGATAACATGGTATTGTGCTTTGAGCTCTTTCAGATACAAAGAAATCTATCACATATTTTTTCTTTTAATTTGGCAGATTCAAGAAAATGAATATATTAAAATTGAGAATGCTGAAAACAGCAGCAAGCTAACAATATCATCAACAAAGCAAGAACACTGTGGATGTTACACTCTAGTTGTAGAGAACAAACTTGGCAGCAGACAAGCACAAGTCAACCTTACAGTTGTTGGTAAGTCCATAATATTTTATTTATATACTTATTCTTCAAATATCAGTCTACAGTTGCATTTTATATAATGATATGCAACAGGTTAAATAAAACAATCAGTTAAGAAGACTGAAATAAAAGCTAGTACTTCAAAAAATGGACAGTGACATTGTAATATGGACTACAAGCAAGATCAGTAGGGCTATACTGTGTTTATTTGGAGAAATTCCTAATTCCATGGTGATGAAGGTATAAAATACATTAAATAGCTCAGGCTTAAAAATAAAACTCCCCACACAAGATAAAACAGCTCATGCCTCCATTTTAAATTCCTACCATGTTCTATTATTTCACAGGGACAGAAAGCAGTGAATAAAGCCACTCTGTTTTGAATATGGAGCCCCTCATCTGTGGGCTTTTACACAGGTGTCTTAAAGCTTCAAACAGCCTTGTCAGGTGACACTCCCAGGCCATCAGGCTTGTTGTAGCAGACTGTGGACAGCTGCACAGAGATGTAGACTGGAAGACAGTTGCAGATTATTTGCAGATGAAACTGCAGCCTAGTGAGGCTCAGCCAAAATCTAGATCTGTGCCATCTAGCTCTGAAAGGGCTAATTGAACCCTCCTTGGTGTGGATGCACAGCAAAGAGCTTCCAGGGAAATCCAGGGAAGTGCTACAAGCAAAGAAGCAATTTGGCTAAAACATTACTCTGTGGGATGGGTCTGTTTCTGGCTCTGTTACCGGTGGCTGCAGAGGGGTTATCCCATATGGTGGTGCCCTGACAGCCACATGGGTGTGAGCCAGGCAAGAAATGTGGGTGTAAGGCCAAAGATGAATGTCTGACCCCAATGAAACCAATGGCAAAATACCTTTAACCCAAGATGGGCAAGAGATTCATTCCAGCAATCCAGTGAATACCATAGGAAGTTTAACAAGTACAATCACACTTTCAGGTACAATATCCACTGAAGCAGACTGAAGGTGACTCAATTGCATGTTGCTCTACATATTGCCAATAGAGGCTTCCTGATTATCTAAAACAATTCTTTTTATCCAGTCTGTGGCTTTAATTGCAGTTAAAAGATAACTGAATGGATGAGTATAAATACCAAGTAGATTCCAGCAACATGCCAGAGAATTCAAGAACAGAAGAAAATAGAATCAGTATTTTTCCCATGATGCATAAATCGTACTGCCCCTTCCAACAGTGGGTTGTACAGGTCAGAAGCCCAGCTAGGTTAAAAATGAACACCATTGGTCCTTGAATACACATATACATTTGTCTGGGTATAGGTTTTGGCTGCAAAACCCCAACACAGCCAATTAGCAGCTGGAAAAATGGCAGGAGATTAATTACTCTTTACATTTCCCTTCTTTTCACTCTTTCCCAGGCAAATGCTGCAGGCAGCTAATTGTAGCAGGTTATTGGGCAAGATGAATTTTTTTAGCTGCACGAGGCCAGCAATTTCTATTATCTTGTTACTGTGTGAGCCTTGACTCATTATTATATAAGTCAATGGTTTATATCCTTTGGAGTTAATTGGTTTGAAAGTCTGTGAATTCTATAACCTTATAAAGCTACATCTCAGCCTCCCGCTTTGCTCTTCCCTAAGAAATGTGCCAGAGAACCGTGAGATTCTCAGAGATGATTTTGGGAGAGTTGGGTGGAGAATCCTTACAATGTGCAGGAGTTTGCCATGTGTTTTGGCTGATGACAAGCTCTCTGTTTCCAACTAAAAAGAATAAATTCCATCTTGTAAAATTGCCAAACTCTTCAGTGAGACATCTCGCTGATGTCAGCAGTGCTGAAGGCATGACAAGGCCTCACTGCTCCTAGCTTGTTGCACATGCATTTTAAGGCCAGATTCTTCCATCTGGGCACTCAAAAATGTGACAAAGGGAAGCAAAAACGTCTTCCTTCTGGGAAGGGGGTTAGAGTCTCACTATTGAAATAAAATCCTTCACACTGTTTGCACCTTTAAAGGTGTCAAATGTTCACTGAAGTTGGAAGGTACTTTTCTCTATAGCCTGTCAGTCAAAATAGGGAAGCTATGTTTCTTTGAATATGCGAAACCTGAGACTTCTAAATCTACCAAAGCTCATCCTTAGTCTTAAATTCCTGCCTGTTGGTTCTCTCTGCTCCATCCCAAGTACTGGGAAGAAATTTGCCCTCCCTGTCCTGACCCCACTTTCACAACAAGCATTGGTGGAGAAAGTCCTGGTGTAAGAGATCAGCTCTGCCTCAGCCCTTTATAATATGGCTCTAAATTCTGTGTAAGCTGCTTCCCTGTAAGTTTACTGAGAAAAGGCACATCCATGTGTGTGTTGTGTGCTCAAAATGCTGCTGTCTGACCCCACTGCACAACTGAGCCTTGAATGTGTTGAAACTACAAATACAGAACATTCACTTTCTGGAGGAGTGTGTCTGAGCAGACCCAGAGCTGCGTTTCTTGAAGCGCTGGCTAACAGGCTTGGCTCCTCTGAATTTTAGCAAATCGAAGACATTTGTTAAAAGATAAAATGAAATAAATATGGAAATAAAGATATATTTATTTTATTATTACCTCTTACAATCATGTAGGTTTCAAAGTCTTCCTGCTGATGGGCAAGTTTCTTATGTGAAAGACTCCAATAAGCATTTCTCAAATTAAATTCAGACTGTAACACCTGTCAAGGAGCAGGCTGCCCAGCAAAGTTGTGCAGTCTCCATCCTTGGAGGTATTCAAATTCAGACTGGATAAGCATCTGAACAATCTGGTATGACCTTATAGCTGATCCTGCTTTGAACAGAAGGACTTAAGACCTTCCTGAGGATATTTAAGACCATCCTGGGTCTTGGTTTTATACTTGCAGTTGTTAAAGACCTTTCTCCACAAAAAAATAACATTATTGACTTAACCTCCAATCAGAGGACAAAGGATTGAGCTTATCTGCCAGGACTAAAATCAGAAATGATCCTGCTATGATTTAAACCCTGAGTCCTAGATTGTATACTCTATCTGAATACTATTTGTAGAGATTATTTTTAACAATGACATTTAGGGAAACAAAGATACCCTGAATTCCTTTGAATTTAACTACTAGAGTCTTAAATGTAACTGTCAGACTCAGGCCTCAACTACAATCTTAATTGAACTGTGCAAGGGTTCTGACACTTACAGCATTTAACTAGTTTATGATTTGATACAGTTTGGGCCATGGGAAAGGACGCTCTTGAAATAAGCCCAACTTCATTCTAAGGGGTTTTATTTAATTTAATGTATGTCAATGAACAAAATGTCCATTACACTCAGCCTCCAGTGTGAGCTGTGTGCAGTCCACACAGCAGATGCACTGATACATAAACAAGTTAGAGGAAACTTTTTAAATAGTGGTGTGGTGCTGAGTGCACAGCACTCAGCCACAAGGACTGAGCCTTGTGACTCATTGTGTAACTCTGTACAAGCACTAATAATATTGTGAGTCCTGCAAGCCTGTGAGACATCCAAGTTAAGCAGTATCTTCTTTTAAAGGGTTGACTGGCCCCAAAATGTCCATGTTGAGCTCTTCTCTATTGTTACAATCAGCTCTCTTAAATAAGCAATTTCCTTAGCTGACTGATCTCTCTAGGGAGATTTTGTAACATTTTTCTGCTCCAAAATCGAAGCAGGCTGATGTGAGATTGAGCTAATGATTTATAGCAGACAATGTGTCAGATTGAAGTGGACTAGTGTTGCCAAAACTGCTAAATGAGCCAAGGATGAGCTTAGTGTAAAATATGACTGATTTAGGCAAGGTAGAGCCCTCACTTTACAATGACAGCAAGGAGTATTCATCCCTTCCATGCCATTTATTGGATGTATATGGATATATTTATCGAATTTATGATTCTGAACATTTTAGCTGTGTGATAGCCCCAGGTCTTCAACCATCTTTGAAAAAGAAACTTGTTTTTCCTACTGGCTAAAACTGGGTACTATGACAAAGAGTCGGAAGAATAACACAATATTCAACAAGGGTATCTGGCACTAGAGAAAAAATCTGTTCTGCAGCTATGCCACAAGCTTGCCACATGGTTTTGGGCATATTGCTTCATGTTTCCATGCCTACTATGCAGAGGCTTTTTCGTGATCAGTGTTTAGTGAATACTTTGTATATTAGTGCTGTCTTTGACTTTTTAAAGACAGAAGTAGAAATACATGTACTACCTAACTGGGGGCTGATTTTGACCAACCTTGTTTGTCTTTTATAAATCCTTTGGTGTTTTTACTGTTCCTGATGTGGTATTTTGTGTGTATAAATGTATATCTGTATATATATATATATGTATTATACACACACATACATATATATATATATAAGTATCATGGTGATTAGAAAGCTCTATGGTAGATATATGCAAAAGAATGAGAGCAATGTCATTAGACCCTGGGAAGTCTAAAGTTAAAAGTTATGGTGCTTTTATCACTCTCAGCATCGGTGCACATCCTGTGTTTTGCAGCCTTCTCTGCTGTTGGAAAGTGATAAACCAAGTACTCAAGGACACACACACACATACATATATGCACGTTGCACACAGGCATATATATATGCAAGAAGTATAACATGAAGTCATTAATACCTGCTGCTCCATTCCATACTTGACATGGGATGGGGAAGTTACTTTCTGTGAAGAAGGTGTTACTTCTATGCCTCTTTAGCAGAATCTCTGTGAGCACAGTCTTTCCAAGCACAAGTGAGAAAATAGAAGTTTACTTGAGAACAAGGTCTGATCATCACTAACTCCAGTAGTCATTGAATGTAATAGTAGGATTGTTAATTACTGCTATGAAGGGCTTGGTTCTGGTTCCACAAGTCACATATATGCAAGCTATATTAGCATTTGTTTTCTGCCCCAAAAGTCTGTTACAAGGAAACGTGGTAGCAAAACCAGCAGTGCACAGTGACCCTTTCAGCACTGTGAATGCACTGTGTGAGATCCTGAGAAATCTGGCACAGTGCTCACCACTCAGACAGAAAGGACCCAGTGGTCAGGGTTCTGTGTTCCTTCTCTGGAAAAGTTAAGTGCAGACATCTGGGAAGCAGACAGTGCAGCGAGACAGTCATAGACATTTTGACACTGAATACTGCAGCTCAGAAGTGCAAATATGAATGATTCTGAAGTTCTTCTTTTGAAAAGCATCAGATTATATCTGCAATATCCATGTGATTCCCTGTTTACAGTCAGGTCAAGAATGCAGTGAATTTCCTAAGAATATGTGGGTGGACTCGCTCTGTAACCTTCAACCTTTCAAATTCCTCTGGATTGCTGGAGTATTTTTGTCACTGGTTTTATGGTTAAAGGGCAGCTACACTGGTGGTTAAGGAAGAGATGTCTTATGTTGCTGCTGTTGTAGTTCAAGAGTATAGTAACCTCCACTGTCAGCCTCCCACTAATGCATAGTGGCAAAACTCTGCAGCTGTACCAAAACTAAATTTTATTTTAGTTTTGACTAAAACTAACAGAAAGATAAAAATGTGTAGAGGAAAACCAGCTTACACTGCTCTATGCATCTGTGCTGGCACACTAATCCAGGTCTGTCCCTTGAATGGCCATGCAGTTTCAATGTCATTTCTCTTTGGAGAAATTGCAATAGAACTCCATGCATAGTTGCTTTTTCCTGATGACTGCTTTCAGCTTTTTTTCGAGAAAGAAAATAAATATCTTTACAATTGCAACAAAATTCCTGTATTTTACCTAGTTACTCAAAAATTATTAATCACAACTCCTGCCACAAACATGGGGTTCCTAGAACCCAAACTGACTCCAGTGGAGACAAATCCACTGGTAGTAATTCATACTAGGGAAACTCCTAAAATTTATTCTGCCTTTCAGTGGGCAGGTTTGGGAGCTCTAATTCAATCAGTTATCAAAGCAGATACCTAATGTGCAGCACATGAGTAATCCGAACAGCTTGTTGATTCAGGCTCAGGAGCAGATGGTTTAGAAAAAGGCTCCTGAGAATGCATTATATATTTGTTTGTTCCATTAGGGCTGTGGCAGAAGGAGATGTTCTTGTGCTGAGGGCATTTGCGTGGGAGTGATGAGCTCTGGTTTCGTTCCCAGCTCCATTCTCTTGTGTGTCCTTGGGCAAGGTCATTTTACACTTCCATGCCTCAGTTACCCCAACAGCACAAAGCCATGCTCTGAGCCCCCCGTATTTGTGAGCTGCTTTATCTACAGGTCACAAAAGGGCAATTTGTAAATAACTTAGTTTAATGCCAGAGTTGCCAAGGAGGAACAATGTGGTGAGAGTATTCTGCAGTGTATTTTTACAGGGGAGGTGCAGATTTCAAAGTCTGGACTAACAGATCTTTACCATGGGGTCCTTGCCTCTGCTGTGGAGCCTGTTTCATTAGGAGAAAACTCGTGTTCATTTCAGTTTATCTTGAGTTGTTTTGCAGAAAAACGCAAGCATTTTCTAGTTTAACTTTATCCTAAAGCTGTGGTACACTAACATACAGGGTGCACATTAGCTACAGGTGTTGAGGGGTAAGATCTCTGTTTGCACTAGCACTCCTCTCCCTTGGAAAAAGAGCTGCAGGGCGTAGTTTTCCAAGCAAAGCAGCGAGGTCTGCCATGACCCCGAGCCCTGTCAGCGATAGTGCCGAGTTCAGTTATGACCTTTTATGGTTTCGCTTTTCTCCTGCTGATGGATTTCAAATGAAAGCTTTGCCAGTGCTGTCGGCATGGACAGTGTTCAACTGGCTTTTGCAGCATATTAAATACCTTCCCTGGCTAAACAGCTTGTGGAATGGAATTAAATTGTTTCTTTCTGTCTGTTCTTTATCTGGCAGACAAATATCACAATAGCTAATAATAGTATTATACAGTAATATGATAACTGGATTTAGAAAGAAAACAAACCAATTTTGAGAACAGATAAAGAAAACTACTTCAGAGACATTGCTTCAGTGCTGTCTGTGTTCATAAAAGAAAGGGGAAAAAAGACTTTTCAGAGCCTGTGGTTATACTGTTCTCAGTTTTCAGAGGCTTTCTGCTGGAACAATATCTTTGCTTAAGAGCCAGGGCCGTGCAAGCTCTTAATGCACAGCAAACCCTATTGCCTCCCCTTGGCTCAGCCTGACCCTCACAGCAAGTAGCAGAACAATTTCCATCTCCCTGCACTCAGTTAGATAAGGAGATTGCTGCCTTTTTTGGTCTCTTGGAATGGTTCTTGTGTTCTGAGGGCTCTGTAAACTGAACCATGTGGAGAAGGCAGTGAGGTCTAGATAACACAGTCTCATGTCATGTGGGTGTCCTGGATGAGCTGTGGGTTCACCTCCTCTGCAGAAAGAAAGTCCCCTTGCTGATGGAATTTTCACAAGTCACAGAATATTCTGATTTGGAAGGCACCCACAAGAATCATCAAGTCCAACCCTTAAGTGAATGGCCGGTACAGGGATTGAACCCACAACAAATGTTATTAGCAACATGCTCTAACCAGTACACCACTGAAAAAAAAGGCAATGACATCAAGTCAAGTTTGTCTGATAAATAGCAATGATTTAAAGGCCAAGCATGCTTATGTTTTATGCTTCTCAGAGTGCACAAATACAAATTAATTAAAGTTTACTTCAGGCTGTATATCAAAACCTGTTTACCAAAATATTTCTGAGAATTTATCTGAGGAAGGAGTGCAGATGAATTAAGTTTAAGTGTAAATAACAAGTTTGTGTTTCAGTGCTGGTATGGTCTTAAAAGTGGCTTAAACATTTCATGTGGAGCCAGCTCATCACATTGTCATTTGCCCTAAGGAATACATGCCACAAAGAGTAAACTGGAATCTGACCTTCTTGCTGTTGGGGTAGTGGTAATTCATGCCTCCCTTTGTTGAGAAGCGGGGGGTTTTAAAGTGTGCCTGGTTTGCTGAAGCACAAAGGGCTACAAAGCAGTAGAGCCCTCCTTCACATCACCTCCAGTCTCTTACTCCTCTCTGCTTGGCTTATGGCTCACAGCACACAGGAGTTGCTCCTGCTGCTTCCTCTGTGCTGCTGGTGTCAGCAGCTTAATGCAGCCTCTGTGCTGCTGTGCACACAGTCCCTGAGTCAGGCTGGAGGCCAAATTAGCTGCTTATCCAGCTCCTTTGCCTGCCACAAGGCCTTGGAAGCCAGCTTGGGGCAACCCTACTCATATTCCTAGAGAGATTTATATGCAAAGGCAATGGAGTTTGTAGGATCTGACCAGGTTCAACAGGACTGTGTGGATACAGTCTGACCATGATAATCCAGAATATCATAAATCTTGATTTAGGGGTTATGTACATGCTGCAGGTTAGCCAAGGCTGGAGTAATCCTAGTTTCATATAGTTAAGATACCTTATGGTGGCTTTCTTTTGTTGCATGTAACAGTGAAATTGAAGTTAGAGCTCAATATTTTAAATTAGTTCCTTCTCCTATAGAAATGTGCACAAGTGCACTTTTGGATGCTCTCTCTTCTTTCTAGTTAACATGTTGGATTGTAGCTATGGATTCCTCCAGAATAAGAACAAAATTGTGGTCCATTAAAGCCAATGTAAAGCCCTCATAATATAAGCCTAAGTATGAAATCGTGCATGTCAAAAACTGCACATAACATGCAGTGGAATATTGGAGACAGGCAGCTCAGGGACATTAATGGTATAGTAAACACTAAAACAGAAGGACAAAATAGAGAACTGTGCTTGTCTTCCACACCCCTCCTCAACTCATGGGATGTTTTTTATTGGAAGCTCTTAATTGTGCTGATAGTGATTTTATATTCCAGAAGGGAATGTTGTTTGGCAAAATATTCTAGCTTTCAATATAGACAGATGAATACAGCGTAATCTTTAAAATCCCCATAGAATAGACTATTGAGAAACAAAACAGACACATGGAGAGACCATCTGCAGATTCTCTGAATGTGCAGAGCTGTAGAATACCATCCAGTCTGATATCAAGTCATTTTTAAGCATGGTAACATGGTACATATACATCTGTCATATTAAAAAAGAGCAAAGATTATGTTTTCATTCCTGTTCATGATCTCCCATATCAGCTACTACAGTATTTATGCACTGAACACATCTGCAAGCAGCATTACATGATAGACTTCAAACACAAACCTGCATCTTTCTGGCTCACCAGAGTCCAGCCAAGGTTGCAGGTTTTCATCTCTGCCTATTGGGGAAAATTGCTTAGGAATATAGAAATGTTTCCAAGGCTAGCAGATACTATCCCAAGGCCATGTAGCATTTCCTTTGCCACTGATGTCCCCCTGGCCATGAATGTTTTCTCTGCAGTGCTCACATACCTAAGCCTTGCTTCTGTAAACCATGCTGGCCAGAGGGACTCCAGTTGTCTAGGTGAGTCATGGAAAGAGAGCTCACTGGGGAAACTGAGGGTTAGGAAACTGATAAATCATGCCCAGAGTTTCACTTGGAAACAGAAGTGTGTTGAAAGTCAGCAATGAGAGAGTGCATTTTCATGTCCTGCACAGGAAGCAGGCTACCGTGCTCTGCAAATACTGAAACATAGGCACACTTTCTTCATATAAACTCAGTGCACAGCACTAAAGCAACCTAACACTTTATTTTTAAAGCAACACATACATCCAGGCTTGGCTGTGTGCATAGCAGATGTCAGAGAATCTGCACTGCTTTGAAAAACCTCAGCAGATGCCCCTGTAAGGTGATGGACTACTGGCTTGGCTTTTTCTTCAAAGTCTTTTCCTCGTGATATCTGCAACTGTGCTGTTCTGTTTGGGTTTAGGATAACTCAGCTGTTACTTATCCAAGTTCTATCTGCATTTTGAGATGATGCAGTGATGGTTACAAGACACAGGGCTGAATATTCCATTTCTGTAAAGATTCTGAGAAGGACAGAAAATCATTCCCAGCAAGGTGTGCATGGATAACATGTTGGAGTGAAGATGCTGTTGCCACTGTGGGACTAAAATCCTAGAATCCATGTGTGCCGTGCCAGCAGCTCTCTGATGGCTGCTATGGGTACAGTACAAACGTGCTGATACTGCAAATTTTGTGGGCACTGAATCCTCACTTCTTGCAGCTCCAGAGAGCCTGGGACAGGGCCAGTACAGGGAAGAGGGGTGCTGCTGTTTGGGCAGCAGGAGATCAATCTTTGCCACAATCTCTCTTTCTTAGACAAATCACATAACTCCTCTGTTATTCAGTTCATTATATATCTACTCTATAAACTCATGTTTGCCAATAGCCCCTTCCATTCTGCCAGAAAATGAGGTGAGTAAAATGTGGCCACTAAGCAGGACAATAAGCTATTCCAGAGGTTAAGGACATCTGGTCTCTGACATGTGTTTAACAAGAGATGTGCTGTATAATGATGACTCCTTGTGGAACACTGTTTTAAGTGTTGCCAAAAGGAATAAATATAATCTTGATTCTAGCAGTCACTTTTCCCTCCACCTGGGGGTTCTCATACTGAATGCAGTGGCATACTTGGTGTCCACCTCCCTTCCTTCCTCTCAGTCTTTTCCCTCATACTTCAAAATGTCTATTTATATATCTTCTAATATGTTTAATTTGTGGAGGGAGATGTATTTTCCATCTCAATTGAACTAAAATATTTTTCAAGGAAGTCACTGGGCAATGAAACTTGCACTCTTCCAAATAGTGAACTGATATTTAACTATCTTGATCAGATTAGGCTGTCCTAATTTCTCTCTCTATGAGTTAAACCACAGCAGTCAGAGGAGAGGTTCCCCTGTCCAAGAACTAAAGGCATGTTTCTGACAAATTGTGGCTATTTCTGTCAGCTCAGTACTTTTCCTAGGAATGATAATTTGAATATAGAGGGATATAGTCTGTCACAGTGAGGCTTTGATCAAAGTCTACAACAGCTTCCCCCAGCATTTGGATGTTTTTATTGCTGAGAAAGTGGCAGTATTTTTTGGCTGCTTTGTCAGCTCTGCCTTTCCTACAGAGAAAGTGATAATGTCCATTACCAGCTTGAACAAACAAAATGGGACAGGATTTTATCAGTCCATGTTCAGTGTAACCACTGTTTGTAGCTTCTCACACTTTGCATCTTTTTTTCTTTTCATTTTCTCTCATTTATCCCATCCTTTGATTTCTCTTTCAACCTTTTGCCACTAGTTCATCCACATCAACATCATCATTTTGTCGGTTTTGCTAGATTATTTCTGAAAGGATTATTTCCGGAGAAGCTGTTTGTTCCCTTAAAAGTCTTTTGAAGTGCTTAACTTCCACATTTATTTTCTAGCAATTTATTTTAAAATTCATCATTTTTATGTCTTAGAAGAACATTCATTTCAATAATTAATCATTAGACTAAATCTTGAAAAAATCATATAACTGCAAGGCTTTTGTGTTTTCTCAGGTGTTTGCGTAGCTGGCTGCACATCTGCACACCAGATTCTGGTGATATGGAACATACTCATCTAAATAAGAACTTCAGTAGCAATCCTCTAACTGAGGAAATACAGAAGTTTCTATCTTCCACTTCTTCAATAATGTCCAAAATGCACGAGAGATTTAAAAAATCCCACTATTTAAATTATATATTCTACGTTGAACTCCTTCTTACTGAAAAGTGCACTAGACTTGCAAAAACCACACAAAGATGAATTTTGTTAGCTAAATTGTTGGCAGATAAACTTGCCACCCTTCAAGGCCTTGTTTCCATGCCAACAAGGTGGTTCTAGTATTTCTGTACCCAGGTGATTTTGGATGAGTGGCACTTTCTGAGGCTGTGAGAGGGGAGCAGTGGCTCTGGAGTGTGGAAGCAGATGAAGGGAGCTGAAGAAAGCACAACACAGCGATGGGACTGATACAGGGGGGTTCCTCCAAGGAAGATCACCAAGGAGGGGTTTGCACTATTGTGGGAGATTGCAGGCATAGCTGGGACAGGTTCTATAATGATAGCTGCGAGGCAGAGCAGTGGAATGGAAAGAGAAGGGCTGTGATCCAGGGCCGGGAATACCCTGACGGAGGTTCTGTCCCTGATCCTCACGGTGTGCGCTGTGTACGTGTTTGCAGATAAACCAGACCCACCTGCCGGAACCCCCTGTGCCTCGGACATTCGGAGCTCCTCCCTCACTCTCTCGTGGTACGGCTCCTCCTACGACGGCGGCAGCGCCGTGCAGTCCTACACCGTGGAGATCTGGAACTCCGTGGACAGCAAATGGACAGACCTCACCACCTGCCGCAGCACCTCGTTCAACGTGCAGGACCTGCAGCCTGACCGCGAGTACAAATTCCGCGTGCGAGCTGCCAACGTTTACGGCATCAGCGAGCCCAGCCAGGAGTCTGAGCTGGTAAAAGTGGGAGAGAAACAAGAAGGTTAGTTCTTACAAGGAAGAAAAAATATCTCAATTCAATTGAACTCTGTCTTAAGAGTTCCTTACCGAGGCCAGAGAGCTGCACACCCTCCTTTCCACGTGTCTCTGTGTTGAATAATTGTGCTGGGCAGTAACTGTGCTCAAGTCCTTCACAGGCTTCATTTGGGGGTCTGAGCACATCACTTTTGCATACCTGCAGTGTGGAAACTTGGCTTTGGGGATCCCAAATCCCTGCCTTGTGAAAGCAAGCACTAATTCTCATTCTGGCTTGCTGTGAGTGCTGGCTGACAGAATTCTGCAGTTCAGTGCACAGGTAATAGGAAATGAAACCTTTCACAGATGTTACACATTCAGTCCATGCCCAGCTGGAAAATTATAGTTGGTGGCTTACCTGAAATACACCAGTGAATCCATTATAGTTTATACTGGGCGCACCATGGAAAAACAAACCATAAACACAATCCCAAATTTGCTTTTGGAAATAATGAATGTGCTTGCTGCTAGCCAAGCACAGAATATGCAGCAGAAAATGAATTGGCAGCTCGCAGCTCTCTGTATTTCCCATGCTTTCAGTCCCAGCGTGCTAGTGTACCTCAGTCCTGTGTCCCTTAGTACACCCAGCGTGTGAATTCAAGGCTATCCCAATCAGCATGTTGGTTTTGCAGCATTATGGATGCCAAAAATATTTTTTAGGGTTTTTGGTTAAAGTTGCATGTGCTTTTAAAAATATTTTTCAGTATCTTTTACTTCTTAATTTTTGTTTAAGATCTTCTCAAAGGGCTAATAGGGAGCGTTGGATCGTTGTAGAAATTATTCAGGAACTGGTACAAAAGTTGAAACACACAAATGTTAGCAGTATTTTTCAAAATTTTCAGAAAGTGACCACATATTTTTGTGCACACCTCCATCTACCTGCTGTGCAAGGATTACTTTGATAGTCACCTTACCAAAAAGCCCAGACCAGGAATTACGAATTTTACCATTTTTCCTGTCTTTGAGGAGTGAACTGTGTCTTGTATCTCTTCCTCTTCATTTACATGTGCAGGGCTTTGGAACTTGAAGTGTTCCACATAACCCTTGTGAAGTTATCTTTTATTGCTAAAGGAAGACAAAATGATAGCAAAGTGATGCAGCATCACACAACTGTGTAAGCCTCTCAAACAAAAGTAAATCATATTTCTCTTCAAGTGCTAAATGGGATGCATGCTGAGGAATTACTTCCCTCTATTTGCAAGAGTTAAAACCAATCTAAATCAAGATGTACCTTCTCTTCAAAGCGGGGAAAACAACATTAGGAGTAGCAATAAAATTGAGAGGAAGCTCCATGGTATTGGCTCCTCATAATAAAATTCCCTGTGTTTGAATGCCCTCTTTCTTTAGTTGCAGGACAAACACCTTCTACGGTTAGAGACTTGACTCTTCTCTCTGTTTTTCTTAGAGCAACCACTGCCTATACTGGACGAAAGCAAACAAGCAATTCCTTCATTTAAATCTGAGCATTTTCTTACACAGATTTAATACAAAAGGCTAGAAAGTGTATGAGTCATTGCGATACACATTTAAAAAAGCAACCAAAAAATTGTTTTGAGCAAAAAGAAAATGTGTTCTGTTTGCAGGATGGAGGAGGTTGTCTTTGTGCTTTGTGCTCTCAATTCCAGGGCTTATTGATTTCAATTCTTGGTATTGCAGATACTTGATATGTGCAGTTAGTGTGGAAAAAGAGCAAATCATCTAAAGTGTGATTTTTCAAGTGTGTGAATGTAACTGGTGCTTTAATTAAAGGCAGTGGAAAGTGCATGTCTTCAGCACCTGTCAAAGTCAGGACCCTAAGCTGCCATCTATGTAAACACTTAGCTGAATAACCCAGGATTATCTAGGCTGCCAGGAAGTCTGATTACTGATTTTCATACTGAGGTGGCCAGCATATATTAGCAATGTCACTATGATCTTAGTGAAGAAAGGCATGGCTAACTTTTTGCTGTGCATTTAAAGAAAACTAAAATAAGGTTGTAAGTCACAACAGATTAAAGCGTGCATTGCCATGTTTGAGGAAGATTTGGTACTGTTGACTCACTTCCGAGAAAGGTTTTAGCACAGCTACTCAGCACTTACCAAGCTCAGATATGTACCACTTATGTAGCACTTACCAAGCTCAGAGATGTACCAGATAATTTAGGCTTCCACTGGTGGACCAAAATGTTTCTATTTGATGGACTCAATTCAGTGTCGCTGCAGAACCGGGCACTGACATCTTGCCTAAGCAGTATTTGGCAGACATTACCTACTGGCAGCCTGGCTGCAAGCAGCTCCCTTATGCAGCCCTTAAAAGGGGAGGAAAATGTGATGTGCTCTGTGCAGGAGTGGTTTGTAGCTGAGGAAGGTCTGAGGACAGCTACCCTGGGTGGGAAAGGCTCCCTTCCCTCCTTGCTCTTCTGGTAGATCTCTGCAAACCAGCTCGTCTGTGCAGGAATGTGCAAGGGTTGCAACTCCAGGGGAAAAAAAAGAGAGGGAGGCTTTAGCAACAGACTTTATCCACTTGATTGACTTTGCTACCAGCACATAGATGCAGCATTTTATGTAGGATGTGAAAGGGTGATGCCTCAGACCAGATCTGCTCCCCATGCCCCATTTATTTCTTTTTTCTTCTCATCCTCTGCATCTAACTCTGTGCTCTGAAGCACCTAACAGCACCCAGAGTACTGCATAAATGTTTCGTAACACGGATCTGTTGACACAGTGGGGATAAATCCCTTGGTTAGGCGTGCACTCCATGATGGCAAAGTGCAGCTTCAGCAGCTCCAGGAGAATTAATAGGTCACTAGGTAACAAACAGCCTTTGCAGGTTCTCAAATCAGTGGTCACAGCCACAGGTGTTAGAAGCAAGCCCAAGCAGTGTAAGCAATGTATAACAACATTCCAGCTATAGCCCCTTTCCCCTCACATCCACAGGCAAAATGCAGTGCTACAGGGAGTTCATGTACATGAAAATTAGAAAGGAAAATCAGGACGCTCAGGCCAGCTTTCACTCTGACTTAGGTCACTGGGTTCACCTGTCTTTGAGTCTGCCTGCAGAACTGAGGCTCCTTTTGGACCTCAATGATTACAGAATTCAGCAATACTCAGGGGAATGCATGCTGTTCAGATTTTCTCAGTATCTTGAGTCTGAAAATTTTGTCTAGATGCTTTGCAGGGAATATTTTAATATACAAACTTGCCTAACTTTTGGCTTCACAAGTCAAAAAAGGCACATCAGACCCAAGAAAAAAAGTCATTGAACAAGAAGTGTTATTGATTTTAGTATTTTAATTTAATTTTTATTTCCCTGAGGTATTCTAAAGTTATTTCTTAGATTACTTTGATCTGATGCAGTATGCTGACGTTTCTAGTAGGCAAGTGTAATTGACAAGTACTGCAAACCACAAGAACTTGATTTATTCAGAAATAGTGACTAGACTGTGACTGGATAGTCAATAGTGATGAAGTGGTGAAGAGATTTTAGTTATGAAGTTAACGCACAAATTCCCCAACTGCTTCTTACTGCTTTGCCATAAGGTCTATCCGTTGCCTTTGTCACTGTGAATAATTCGAATAGCTTTTTTAAGTGCCATATCCCATATAAAAAGTTACTCATGTATTTTTATTTTCATCACAGAACCTAAAGAGGATGAAGCGGAGCTATCTGACGATGGTAAGAAGTGCATGTTTTAAACAGGACAAATTTAGACATTTAGACAAATGCAAACCTGTGTTCCTCATCCACATTTTCTGGAGGATTTTAATCGTGGTCCTTAATGCTTATTTGCAGAGGGGAAAGAAACAGAAGTTGAATATCGGACAGTGACAATCAACACTGAACAGAAGGTGTCAGATGTCTATAACATCGAAGAAAGACTGGGATCGTAAGTACTGGGCTGTGCTTTTGAAGATGCACAGTTTTCAAGGCTAGCAGCCAGTGATAAAGATCATGTACATTTATTCTTTGTCTTGCACTTTCAACATCCCAGCTGGGCTCCTTTGTTGCGGTAAAAATAGATTTCGACACACGTTGGCCTCCACTCCATAAAGATCCTTTGCTCCTATTAGCTGATGATTTTAAATAGGCACTACATGTACTTCTGGCAAGGAAAATGAAGCCCACAAATGAACAAAGCTAGAGGATTCATTCTTTTTTCAGTGTCCTAAAAGCTATCTGAAAAAAAAAAAAAAGGTACACATTGTGTACTTGCATTTCCATTATATCCATTAGTGGTAATAAGATTATCCTGCCTACGGGCTGGAATCTCTGGTGACAGAGGCCATAATCCCAAGAGCATTAATACTGTTGCTGAGAGAAGGTCAGTGATTAGCCTGGCTGTGTTTCTCAGGGCCCCAGCTCGTGGTGGTGTGAACTGCAGGCCATGCTAATCTTTCAGTGATCAGTGCTGAAGGCCAGGGGATGCTCTGTGCTGCCATGAACAAATCCTGGGAAGTGTAACACAGAGCTGGAATTGTACATTACAACAAAGGGAAACAATAGCACTGAAGCCTTGAGCATTCAGATTCTGATTTCACCTGAACCTGTACCTGAGATGTCCCATCACCTTCAGAGGTGTATGACCTATAGAAACTGTGTGCAGAAAGACCTGAATTAAAGCCTGGTAAGAGTCCCAATTTTTGAACCCTCCTATATAAGATTTGTTAACTGGAATGGCGGAATATCTCTAAACATGATATTCATTCAAAAATTCTTGCAGATCAGTAAGTGTAGAATAATACTTTATAGTAAAACATTTTTATTTCAGAATGGAATGTTTGTGCTGGAATATTTAGTAGATTGTTGTACTGGAATATTTAGTAAATTGTTGCTCTTTGTGGTAGCCCATATAATGCAAAAATATATTTTATGGAAATAGTTATATATTTTCAGGGGAAAATTTGGACAAGTCTTCAGGCTTGTTGAGAAGAAGAATGGAAAAGTTTGGGCAGGAAAATTTTTCAAAGCATATTCTGCTAAGGAAAAAGAAAACATAAGGGAAGAAATTAGCATCATGAACTGCCTACACCATCCAAAACTTGTCCAATGTGTAGATGCCTTTGAAGAAAAAGCCAACATCGTTATGGTTTTGGAAATGTAAGTATAAAGCAGAGCACACTAACAAAGTTAATAATGTTGAAAATAACTGTGTGTACAACAGTAGCCACTTACAGACACAGGACTGTCAAATGCTTCAGGATTTGCAGGACCTGAATGGTTTTCAGACCTTGCAAGTTTTTCCAATTATTTATCCAACTTGCTTAAACTCTGTAAGTCAATCTGTGTTAATCTCTGAAAAATGAGTCAAAATGGGCTACAGTTGTTATTGTCTAGTTTGCTTGTTTCTTAAAGGACATGTGGTGGGGTTTTGCAGCTTTACTCTTACTGCCTGCTTGGGAGAGGTGAGAATAAAGTTAGCTGCATTTTGGACTTTCATTTAGAACCTAAAATGCGTTTAAGGAGGAGAACTTTTTTTACTTAAGGCAGTTCTAAATATGTGTTGAACAGTCTTCACAAACAATAATGGCCAACATTACCAGTGTTTACATCATCCATAATGCACCTGCTTAGTGTGAATCCCATACTTGTAGCAGTACCAGCTGGAAAGAAAATTAAATCCTTATCTGTGCTGATGTTTTTCCCCAAAAAGTTACTTTAGTCACAGCTCTGCTGCCACATCAACTTCATGTGCTCTCTGATGCAAGGAGAAGCAGGTTTTTTGCTGGCTGGAAGTTCTAAGGTATAAATTGTTTGAGGCAAAAGAGACTATATGTCTATTTTGCTTGCTTGGCACTTGCTTAGATTATGTGCAAACTACTACTGCACTGGCATATTTCAGAGATTGGATTTTACAACTCTGGAACTTATGTGCAGGAAGGTGTTATTATTTTTAAATTGAGCAGTTGAGCAAAATGATGATGGTAAGGGAAGGGAACCCTACTTAGCTTGGAACTGAGAGCTGGCAGAGCTAATGGAAAACAGGGAGATGTATAAAGAGTCTGGAATAGCATATGGCTTTTACACTCCATTAGCTCCCCCCCGACAGCAAAGGAGTTTTACTCTTTAAAAATGTAGAAAACTGCAATCAAATATAAAGTAGTTTTGTTACCCAGCCTCACTAGGCTGTGGTTTCAGTTTGGGGTGGCCAACTTTTCTGGTTTTTGAGCCCCCCCCCAACATTTCCATTGTGTGGAGCAGCAGCAGAGCAGGTCTGGGCAGGGAGGTGCTCATGTCAGGTCACTGGGTAGCCTCTGTACTGTTGTGTTACCCAGCAGACACAATCTCAGCCCAGCAACTGCACCTGTATTGATAAAGAGCCTCCAAGGGGCCGTTTCTGCTGTAGCTATTAATATAATATTTCTTTGCATATCAAAGAAGTTGTGGGAAATACCTTTAAAAGTTCTCACAATCCAAGCCGTTTGTTTCATTTCCATCAGTTTAAATGTATGGACTTCAAATAAATCAAGCTCACTTTCTATCAGTCTTCTTCAAATCAGATTTTAGCAGTGACTGGCATTTAGGAGCTCCCCTTCTACTCAAATTGATGAGAAGCACCCTTTGATTTTTCTTCCTGATATTTATTCTAAATTGTTCATTTTAATTTTATTCCCATACCTTTCCTAGAACCTTTTAAACTTCATACTCTCTGCTTTTAATATTTCTCATTACACTATTTTATATGGTTCACTTTCATATTCAAAATAAAATCAGATATTTTTATTATTACTTTTAAATTAAACACTATAATGATGTGCTCTTGCCTGGAAACCTGTCCATCTAACATTTACTGGAAGTCAGAGGCAAATCTCAGGCATTTCCTTTTCAAATATAGGAACATATTGGTTCCACTGTAAGAATCTCAGTGGAAAAAGTAAATCTGAAAATAGTAGAATATTGTCGCTTTAATTCAGCACTGGGGGCGAAGGGCCTCAAAGTTCTATATACTTCAGATGGTCAGTTTATTTTTACATAGATCAGAAGGAGATTATTTTATTGCAAATTAAGATTATTGGTGGAAAATCTCAGCACTAAGTGCTATCATTTGATGTGATTTAAACTCATACAAGTTACTTGGGTTTTTTCCCTTTTCTTCTAAGGTAGATTTTTTAAAATGCATTTGAGTATTTGCCTGGGCAACTCCAAGGTAGATTCTTCTCACTGTTCCTACTGGACCAAAACCTTAGACGTGTATTCTGTGATTCCATAGATAAGAATATTTTCCTAAATGACTCATGTAGAGAAGACTGAAAAGAGGAGAATCCAGAAAAAATAGAGATTTGGATTCTGAACTAGTTGAGACTGTTTGAACAAAGCCAACTTCTCCTTCTGTGTGTGTGTAGAACCTCATCCACACTGATTTTGTTCAGCTTTCTAACCTGGCAAAAATCAAACTGGATTTGGCTCCTGATATAAATGAACAGTATTCATCCCATAAATGCATTGCAGTTCAATCTACCATTGCTACCAGAGTGTTGAGAGCTCCCATGGTAAAAACAGCTGGCAGGTGTATTAACAGTGGTTCATTTACAAAAATATGCTAAAAAGTGATGCTTGAGACAGTGGTACAATTTCCAAAAAGTTTTCCCTTTAGGGATCTGAAAAGAGTGGCACTTTATACAACAAATAAGTCACTATCTGCGTTAAACATTCAGAAACAACTGGTGCATTTTAGTGTGAGGATGATTATCATTTGGAGGGGTAGAGTACTCCAGATATAAACATTTTGCCTGCAGATGTTTTCATAAACACCCATATTGGTTAATGTCGTAGCAAAACAGCAACACACTAGATCCCCTGAATGTTTATTCAACAGGTCTGGCAATATTATTGCTTTATGTTACAAATGTGCTCTAATCCAACAGAACCTCCCCGTTTGTCAAGCATATGCTCTTCTTACTATTTTCATATTCATAGGAAACTGCAATAGCATTTCTAATTACATATTTTCTGAAATTTTAAAGCCAAAGCAGGAAATGCATCCAGAATTTCAGATGTTTCAAATTCAATTTGGTACGTGAGGGATGTAATCACGTATCTGGAAACCTGCAAACATGGCAAGGCTGCTTTTCCATTGTGTGTTTGCCTTCTGTAACTGAAATGTGCAATTGCATTTGGCAATAACCATGAATGCTGCAAAATATTAAACCATATAAAGACCATGGTGTGTTTAATTTCTAAAAGCAAAGCTGCTCTTCACTATGGGCTCCTTCCTTTATGGGTCATTCACCAGCAGCATAAGAAAAAAGTATTTCCCATTTTTGGATGCAAGCAGATAAACCAGTTGAGTGGTTACTCAAAATTTAAAAAAAAAAATCAACAAAAAAATCTCAAAGAAACAAAACAAAACACAAACTCAAAAACAGAATGAAAAAAAATACCAAACCCAAAAAGCCACAACTTAAATTATGCTTTGTTAAAACTAGGTTAAAAATGTCCCACTTCAGTTGCACGAAGAGTTCAATCCAGGAGAATGGAAAGACCAATTATTTCACATCCTAAATTAGCATAAAATGGAATTGACCTACAAGGAGTGTGATGAGAGCTCAGCTAAAAATACCAACACAGAAAGTGTTGTGGGTTATATCCTTCTCCTGTCACAGCTGAGGAGGAAATTCCCTCTGAGCTCACTTGGGTCAGTAATTTACCCTTTGAGCTTTGCATTCCAGTTAATAATATCATCGGAATTCTTCCTCTTTCAGCTTTTGTCACTCTCAATCTCTCTTCTTCCTGAATTTTTGCTTATCTGTTTGCAGTTTTGTCTCTTTCCCTGGGACCTATTCCATGTATTTTAGTTTTATTTGTAGAGTATGTTCCCTGCAGTTGTGCATTGATGGATCATAGGAGGGAAGGAAGGAGTGGGAAGTGTGTGCTCGGAGTCGGGAGCGGTGTTACAAGCACACGTCTGCAGGGTGGCAATCACAGAGCACACACTTCACACACTACTGTCAGCTGCAGGTGGCCCAATCCTGGAGGCAGAATGTAAATCCCTCCTGCCAGGAATAACAGCGTCGGTGTTTCCCAGTCCTCACCTGCGACAGAGACTCAGAACAGAAAACATCTATTGATTTATACCACACACAAGAGGTGATTCTTCCCACGTGACCCTCGTGTCTGTGGAAAATGCCATTATAAAACACAGATTGCATCCTGCTGCAAGCTTGATCCTGCTCTGCATTGCTGTAAAAAGAAGGCCTGATTATTCCCCAAATGAATATGTTACAGAAATCTCTTTTTATTCTGTCTTCCATAGGGTTTCTGGAGGAGAACTCTTTGAACGAATCATTGATGAAGACTTTGAACTGACAGAGAGAGAGTGCATTAAATACATGAAGCAGATTTCAGAAGGAGTTCAATACATTCATAAGCAGGGTATTGTCCACTTGGATTTGAAGCCAGAAAACATTATGTGTGTCAACAAGACTGGTACAAGTATCAAACTCATTGACTTTGGACTTGCAAGAAGATTAGGTAATGAATTCTCTGCCTCTTTCAGTATCACAGAGGGAGAGGGCAGGACAAACAGTAATTCATGCTACCTATTATATAGAGAGTAAATAGATGTTTCCTATAAATATTTCTGGTTTTAGGAAAAAAAATAGAAAAGGGAAAAAGGAGACACTCAAGAATGAGAGTAGGGCACCTCATCTTCAAGAGGAGTTTGCAGTGAGGTGTACAGAATCTACCTGTCTGTTTCTACAGTGGGGTATCCCTGTAGATTCCACCTAAAATACACAGTAATATTAACATCAATAAATATTTACATTCGGTACTATAAAGCACTAACTCTAACTAAATACTTCATGAATCCTTGAAACTTTTTTAACAGCAGAAATTAAGGTGATGTTCTAGAAGTCTTACAGATAATTACAGTAATTTTACATTTTTCTGTCACTGTTATCATTTCTTATCTTAAACAGCAGGATATTGTCATACATGTCAAGCATCAGAGGAATTCTATAAAGAGCTGTGTAATAGCACTACTTAAAAATAATGCAACAGGGGGAAATTCCATTTGACAAGCCCTTCCTCTTCCTAAGCTGCTTTTTAGCTACTTTCTGTCATTCATTTTGGTCTAAGTTTCCAACATGCTCTGCAACTTGAAAGCCAAAGATCTTCAAAGGTTCTTGTCTTCATATTGTTCAGCTCTAAAAAGCAGCCCTTCAGTTGTATTTTCAGTGTTAAACAATACCAACATCCCACACTGACCTTTTTCCATCTGGTATTTTCAAAAAAGAAATAAAAATCATTCCAGGAATTAAAAGGAACAAAAATAGTTTATGAACCTGTTAGAGACCTGGGATTTTTGACTTTCCTGACCTTAATTGACTGGGACAACTTATATGAATTCCTACTCTATATAATGGGATCCACAGCTGGATTATTACTTAAAATCTTTTGCCTTCCCTCTTTGAAAAAGTATTAATTCAAAAAAAATTAATACTTATTAAAAAGTAAGTAATGATTTTTGAGAGAGTACAGGTAAATTACTACCACCTGTCTTTTGTTATCTGCCTAAATGCAGCTCATCTTTCTTTTTTTGACACTTGAGTAACAGACTATTGCATTCCCAAGAATATAATTTCACTATAACAAACCAAGAATGGTTTGTTGAATGAATAAGGGAAAAGAAGTCTGCTTTGAAGAATTTTAGATGATGTTCTGCTCCAAAAGTGTATTAAATGAATCTTTGTCATGTGGACACTGTTAACTCAGAGATAAGATGTTTATTTTATTTATTAAAAAAGGAGATAACTGCCATTTCTGTTCCTTCAGCATTATAGAGTCAGTAGTGTTCTTCTGGGAACATGAACTGATTTAGTTCTTGTTCAGGAAACAGATGAACTGTTAACTAAGTTCCAGCGCTGGTATTTTTGTGTGAGAGGTGTGGGAAAGATTTCAGCCCATGATGTTCCAGCTGTCATCTTAAAAACTGTACATTTACTGCTGCACTGAGTGGATTTCATCAACAAGAGATATAAAGTAAACAAGAATGGCCTTTTTATAGAAACTTCTTCAGCTACCTTTTTAACTTCAGACCACAGTTAAACCCACATTTAGCAAACAGAAAATCCTATTTTCAGTGGCCTGTTCATATCCATCAGCTTTCCCATTTTTCTGGTGATCTTGGGGCATCACAGTGCATGGCATGGCTCGCACCAGATGTGAGCTGCTCCAGCGGTGCCCTAGGTAGGAAATCTCTAAACTCCAGATAACTTCTCTCAATGTGGAAGCATGAGAGCTGTGGGCACTAATGCTGATTGTGATTTTACAGTACTGCACATTCGTATTGGCTTAATATGCTGCTAATTGTTGCCAGGCTCCATTGTAGGTATTTGCAATTCATCAGCCTGCCATGCTGGATAACCCCATCGTGGGTGGCATTCCCTAGGAAGCAAAAGGTCCTTTCCATTCCATGCCCAGCAAGCAGAAGCACTGTTTTAATTGCAACAAAGAATTGTAAAATTTCAGTTGAGATGGTTTCCAAGAGTAGAAAAGCAACTTTTACAGTTTCATTTACTTACAAAAATAGCTAAAACACTTCACTAATGCCTGCTTCTTTCCAGTTGTCTTACATGGTGCACTGAGGGCACACTCCTCCTCCTTGTGTTCCTTCAAGCTTTGTGGCTTTGAAATTGGCTGTCAAATTCACTTTGGCATTGACAAATGTGGGATTGGAGCCCTCATCCTACAGAGCTGACCCTGACCGAGCAGAAACTGCTCATCCGAGGGATTGCTGAAGGGAGCAGTGGCTGATTCTGCACTTCAGCTTCTGAGATTGAACTTTTTTTAACTAGTGCAAACTAGTGCCTCTAAATATTCAGTGTTTTGATCAGTTTTAAATATATTAGAATCAGCTCCTTCTGCAGTCATCTTCTGCAGCTAATTAGTTCTCTTGCACTGTCAGGAAATACCAAAGCTGCAGCGGGATATTTTCCTGACCTTTTTTGGTGTGCTGAGGAACACATGTAGAAAATTGTTTAAGATAAACTTCTTGAGGAGAAAAGAGAATGGTTTTTGAGTACTGTAAAGATATATTTTTTAATCAGTTGATTATACATAGTGTCAGCAACACTTTCCAGCTAGCTTGTCAGCTTTCTATCTGAACTTAGGGATATTCAAACACAGATCTTACTTGTGTACTAAGCTTGTAAACAGCTGGGTAAAGACTTGACATATTACTGCATAGAAAGGGTCTTACTCTTTTCCTTTCTTTTTTCTTTTATACACAGAAAATGCTGTGTCAGTTGTTTCACACTGTATGCTTGCACTCAAATGCCATGTTTTTTAAAAAAAACCCCACATTTCTCTGACCTATGGGCAGCATATTTCATACACCAGTCCTTTGCATACACATTGCTCATGGTAGTTTACACAGTGCACACAAAAGCCTCCAAACTTGGATGTGAAAATCTGAGCCTGAGATTTGGATGATCACAATGAAGCTTTTAGAAAATAGGTTCATTGTGATAAATTTCAGTAGTTTCTTGTAAGGACAGTGAGGAAAAAAAGTGTTGACTTTAAAATGAAGGTGGATGGGAAAATGGGACTTTAGGCTTCCCATTGGCACTTTGAAAAGGAAGGTGATCTCTCACTCCTCATTGCCACTGTGGAGAAAAGGCTAAGTTATTTTAGATGCCATGTTAGAAAAAGGATCATACGTTTTGGAGTAAGAAAACTCTGCTGATATGACTGTTGGGATATTGTGGAACACTTTTTGAATGTGCTTTTTAAAGGACAGTCAGAGAGCAGGAGGGTCTTGATGTTGGTGAACTTGCATGGGAGGATCTCAGTAATTTCCTGCAGCTGCTGCCAGGTATTCTCTCTGTTTCTGTCTCTGAAAATGATGGGAGCAGGGAAAATATGTGAAAATTAGGTTTCTGCAATTAGTTTACTACAACTATACCTGAATAGAGCAAGAAAGGGTGTAACAGCATTTAAAAGGGGAAACTGGCACAACTGCAAGTAAATTGTGGTTGTGCTCAAAGTTGCCTCAAGCATTGTGTTCAATCATTAGGCAAGTTATTATATGTTTTAGACTTCATTTGGTAAGTTGGGGATTTGTGTACCTCAAAAGAGAACTATTTCAGGTGATTGATTACATTTCATGGAATGCCTTAAGAGCTTTCAATGGAGCCAAGTTTGGAGTGGAGTCTGTACTGGGATCAGTATTTAGGTTGCAAAACTTGATAAATTAAGTTCTGGCAGATAAAAATATTCTGTTCAGATTCAGTTTTGTGGACAGGTTACTTCTTTTGTAGATGCCTCAAAACTTTGATTTGCTGTTGTTTGAGGATTTTTTAGCTTTTCTCTTGATTGTAAAGCTGCAAATCCCTGAACTCACAGTAATTTTAACAGGAGCAGGACTGGAATGTGTTACATCTGTTTGCCTTCCCATCCATATCTGTTTTGTTTAGATGGTAATCTCTTTGGCAGAGCAATGGTCCCCCACTAGGGCATTCTACTGTGCCTAATCTGGCTGCTGCTCTTGCACAAAAGATAAACTTAATGCAATTAATCTCACTTGAGGCATACACTGATGGCTCAGGCAGATGTGCAGACTGGACGTGAGTTTCTCAACCTAAATCCAAGCCTGTTTCAAGTCAGACACAATTTATATTCAGACTTTTTTTCTATTTTTACAATACAATTCTATTACTGGGATGTGGGGTTTTTTTTCCCCAGTCCCTAAACTATTCCTTAGTTTTCTTTCTTCCTGACCTTGCTTATTCTTTTCTTCTTCCCAATAAGAAGAAAAGAATAAGGACTGATGAAAATGAGCTTGCTGAGATTTGCCAAAGAATTTCTAACTTAATGACTCTATGTTTCATACTATAGAGGGTAGACATATCACTGACTTGCACACTGGCAGCATAATCTGGCAGTAGTTGGTTATGAACAGGTTTTTCTCTTACCTCCATCATTGTATTTTCCAGCAGGGCAATGCTGGTGGGTCAGCACAAGAGGAATGTCGAGCCAGTTCACCTGCCTCATGACCTCATTCTTTCAGTTCATATTGGTAGCAGTAGTTTCACTGTAGATCATTTTAAAAGCATCCACTGAGTGTTTAAGCAGAGCAAATCTAGAATATCTGTGCGTCAGGCCTGCTGAAGAGAACTCTGGAGCAGTGGTGACTGACAGCTGGTGATCTGTGCTTCCCCTTCACCACAGGTGTGCTTGTAGCCAGCCTGGTTTTGAGAGCATGCCCAAGTCCAGTTTTACCTGTGAGGTAATGATCTGACTGGTGCACATCATCTGCTCCTTCTCTTGTTTCACTGCTGGCCTGTGCTACTTCAAATTTAACCCATAATTGATTTTCTTTCCTGTTTACAGTAGAGAAAGCCTGTTGGATTGAAATAGTTATTTCCTATTGTTATAATTTTAGCACTACTGGTTCTCTTTACCACTACATGCAGAGTCCCAAGCTTTGATAAATGTTCAATAATTTGTGAAAATTGTAGCTTCTTTCTGACACAGTGCAGTTCTCTTGTGCAACTGCTAAAGGGATGGATGGACTCTTTTATTTCAGGACATACAAATCTGAATTAAGTACTGATGGCTCTCCTTTTTCATTGATTTGGTCTTGTGGAAGCTCCTTGCAAGAGGAACCTTCTTATACAGTGCCTTATACACTGCTGTGTGCTTCACAAATAATTCTTTATTGTTAGACATGTATCAGCTAAGAAAACAGCAATTCAGGCATTATTTATTTCATCTGATATGGATCTTTAACAAAATCACGAATATTAGGGCAAATCTGGTTTTCCTGTTACTGGACAATAACTGTTTTTTAAAAATCTCAATGCAGCAGTTAATGGTTTTCTCTTTCATTCTTCGCAGAAAATTCAGGCGATCTGAAAGTTCTCTTTGGGACACCTGAGTTTGTGGCTCCAGAAGTTATAAACTATGAACCTATTGGATATGAAACAGATATGTGGAGTATAGGAGTTATCTGCTACATTCTGTGAGTACTTTTCTATTCTTAAATTCACAAATCCTGACAATTTCTGACCATACAAAATTTTCATCAAGTCCTAAAGTTTTCAGGCCTTTTCTGTTGTAATTAGCAGCTCCAGCATATTTAATAAAACTTTGCTGTTCTCTGATGGGTGCAATTGGCAAACTGCAGAACTGGCAGTTTTGGAAATTCAGCTATTTGGTGTTGTACCTCTTACATCATAAACCAGAAATGCTTCATCTCATTTAAAAAGACAATGTGACTGTTTCATTATTAACTTCAAACTATTTTTCCTTTCCAGATGTTAAAGAGAAATATTTGGGCATGCACTAATAACCAATAATTTCCATTCTTTTATTCCATGAGAGAAAATTTTTTGAAACTTTGGGGTCTCGTGGGACACACTGAAGTATCCCAGCATTACCATATCCGTTCACAGTGCATTTTTATTTATTAGCAAGCACAAGCCACTGTATAAATACATTTTATAAGCAGCATGGATTAATCTCATGGAGACACTTCAGAGGATAGTTGGCCACAGCTCTTGATTACATATTTCAGTGTTAGATTTGATCTTTCTATATGATTTGATACAGCATGTTTATAAACATCAGTGAACCTAGAGTAATGTGTATGGACATAATATCTCCGTAGTGGTTTTCTTCCAGCAGTGACTTTACACACTTGATGCCATATAAACAAGTGAAAAGGGAAGCTTAGTTTGGAGAACGGTTCCTTCTCCCTTCTCCCAGCTTCAGTAGTAAGTCAGTGGCAGATCTACTTTGCACTGGTTCTTTTAAAAGGCTCCTTTCAATGCCTTTCTTCCTTTATTAAAGAGTCCCCTCTGCCCTGGCTATCCGGCTCCTTGACACCTGGCAATGCACAGTTGTTTGCCTCCGTTTTACTCAGTCGTTCTGTGCTCCTGCTTTTCTCATGAGCCTGCCCTTGTTCGTGCTCTTCTCATTTCCAAACGAAGCAACACAATTTCCTTACTTGGCCTGTGCAAAAGCTACCACATCAACTCTCTCTTACTCCCAGGAATATTTCTGTTATCTTCACTTTCAGATGTGAAGTGTGCTCCACGCTTCAAGGTCACTTCGCTCCGCCGGTTTATTTACAGGACTTCTATTTTCCATTCACTCCCAAGCACTTCTTTCTGGATCTTGAAAGCTTCTTTGGGTGGTTCCGTGGCCGCAGCCACGCAGCCCACCCAGGCAGCAGCGCGATGCCAAACCCGGGATGCGGCTCCGGGACGGTCCCGGGCATCCCTCGGTGCAGCAGCGCCGCCTGCAGCCCGCCCGCCCCGCGGACACGCGCGCCGCGCATTTTGGGCAGCTGCTCGTCCTTCGGGGCCGCTTCTTCTTATCGACGGCCCTGGCGAGTTTCCGTGTGCTCCCAGTCTGAGCAGCGAGGCACAACTCGGTGCTGGCTGTCACCGAGTGTTCCCGGGAAATGCGGCCGCTCCAGGGCCGGAACGGGATGGCGGCATCAGCTGAGACCAAGCGAAGAGAGCATGTGGGGAAAAGGTGACATGTCTTGCCAAAGACCAGTCTGCTTTTTCACAGTTTCTCTGTGCCAGGCAGGGTATTTGGATGCTCTACCATTCAGCTGATGGGGTTGGGTGGTATTACACTGATCAGATATGCCTTGTGAAATATATGATGAAATTACTTGTTTGCTAAGGTATATTTAAGCCATTAAACCTGTCATGAGGGGTAATCTGCATTACCCAAACACAATGAAAAATATTTCTTCTGATGCATTGCTACTGCCACAATAATAATTAGCAGTGATAATCAGCTTTCGTCTTTCTTGCCTAAGAATAAAGTAATAGAAGTTAGGGAAGACCCATGAGTCATCACTTGGACTTTACCTCTCCACCCCACACTGACAGAGGTTCCCAATCAGTCTTAACTTTCTTACAGTCCAGCTATTTTTACAGACTCAAAACTATGAGCCTTTATCCAAAATGAACTATCACATCATCATTACAGAATGCAAATAAAAGTCACTGAGAGCTGCATCTCTCTCTAGCTGCAGCTCTGCTTTCCCATTTTGATTGCCAAATCTCACCCCTGAAGTGCAAGACGCAGTCACTTGGTGTCTATCTCACACAGCATCACTGTGCTCTTACCTGGGCATGTGCATCCCCTCTCCTCTGCTCTGGGAGTGGGGCCATGCAGGCAGGGGAGAGCACTGGATTTAAGGGCAGCTCTGCTACAGGCAACTGGTGGCCCAAAGCTGCCGTGCCCATCATCTGTCCCAAGGGAAACAGCAGGGAACATGCGACTGCATCACTTAACACCTGCCTAGAAAGTGACTGTGTTCCCATGATGTGCTGCACAACAATGAATACACACCCGGCTTTAGCAGACAGCTGCTAAAGTGATCTCTGTGAGTGAAGGGTCTTCCCTGCAGAAGAACAAATGGTTGGGATGTGATCTTAAGTAGGAAGCAGGGTGACAGCACTCCTCCAAAACCCTGCAGCAAAACCTCTCCCCAGCCCTCTGCTATGCAGATGTAAGTAGAGATACTGCACTCCCTGCTGTGATACTGCATCTGTCTTCCTTATGGCACAGCTGATTTAATGCTATCCTACAGTTCATGGGTTCCTTTTCCACATTTCTAAACTCTGTATTAAATCCTTTTAATCTTCCTGGATAACTTATTCAGTCCTGTCTCTTCATCTGTCTCTGTTCTTCCTTAAATTTCCGTTTGTATTCTCCACCTCATGTTTTTTATCTTCCACTTTTATCTTGTACTCTGTCCTGTTCTGCATCACAGTGCTGTTCCACATACTTAAGTTGATCTATTGCCTTTGAAAAACCAGGCCACAAATATTATAGCTTGTGTATATCATCTCCATTTATGTCTATTTCCGTGGGTTTTTTCTGCATTTTGCAATAATCTTTATCTATTGAAGGTTAAACCTCCCGAATTCTTTCCAGCTCTTTCTGTTCCATTTATTCTTCTGGGCATTGCTGAATTCGTATTTTTTTTTCTATTTCTAGTTCTTTTCTGATTATCAATTTGGATAGTCATTGTTTTGAATGTTTAATAATCTGAAACTATTTTAATTTTTATTTCAAACCAATTTTCACTCTAAGGTTTCAGCACTGCATGGGCATATACTGAACGTGGATTGCCCTTTTCCTTTTGACACCATAGGATCCGAGTAGTTTCAGGGCAGAACTGTCTATGGCTGATTCAAACCCCAGCTTGAATATAGCTCAATATATAGTGTTCCAATAGTTCTCCTTGCTTTATCAGTGCCAGGCTGTGTTTATCTTTTCAGCATAGTTGATCTTTGTCAATTATTATTTTTTAATATACTTTATCTTAGGCTGTGTTTTAATATCACATTTGATCTTGCTGTACACTCTTTTCCTTCAGCACCTTCCTAACAGCACACACCCTGATTCCTCAAACATTCCCTTTCCCTTTTATCCATTGTGTTGTTCATCACTGCTGTTCCTCCTCCCTTGTTTGGCACTTTGGGTTGGTTGAAAGATCTTTCAGCATCGATCATCTTCTGGGTGTGCTGGCTTGGAACCTGGATAAAGCAAGGCACTGCTGGCTTACACTTGGCTCCATGTCAAGTTAAAAATTTATACCTCTTTATATTAAAGATGTCAGAGCATTCCTTGTTCTCTCCTTAAACCAAGTTAGGAAGGCTTTAATGTCAGACTGTACTGCTCAAAGGAAAATGTTTTATTTGTTCAGTGGCACTGGCAAACTGTGGTTCCTCATTAATCCACTGGGCATGTGAATCAAGGAGGAGAACAGCAATAACACCCTTGCTTCAGCAATGAGCTGTCTTCCTTTACATGGGCTCAGTGGTCTGCTCCTTCCACAAAGGACCAGTGTGGGCTAAGTGTCCCATGGATGTGTGTCCCTGACAAAGTATCCTCAGAGTCTTTATTTGCTTTAGTTCGCTTGGAAAAGAATTAATTCTCTACATGATCTCCAGGGTGCAGGTATCATCATACCATGCTTATTTGACATGCCCTGCACAGCTTTATCAGAAGCAGACACCAAGATCTGTTCATACTGAGATCTGTTGCTTTTTTTGTGCTGCCAATGCAAGGCAAAGCCTGCAAGGAGGAGCTGAATGCGAGCAGTCCCAGGTTGTGCAAGCACTGCGTGCAGAGGAACACTCACAGTCTGACCCTTCGAGACAAGCAGCAAAGCCATCTTCCCTGGATTAGTGAGAGTCTTAATGCAAAGATTTCCAGATGAAATGCCATAATGTTTGCTACATAGGCAATGAAATGTGCATCCACATTGGACCCTTTTAATTTTAACATTTCTAAGTCTGCGCTCAGAGCTTTGTTAGAACAATAAATGTTAAGGAACTCCTAGAGGATAAAATACATTTCTTCTTTATTTAGAAGTGGAAACTGTGAAAGACTTTCTAAACAAATGGTTCTTAACATGCCAGGAAAATGCCTGGTAAAGTAGCTGGAAAAATGTTTTCAGTAAACAACAGCCTGCTGCTTGTCTAAGAGTAGCTTTGCAGTGTACACTCAGTGTTAATTTTCTGGAGCAGTAGCTCATCTTTATCACTTCAGCATTCCAAAAAGAAATTGTTTCCATTATCTGTCAAAAGAGTTGCTGGACCATTATTACTTTAAATGGCTATTAAGAAATGAACAACCAAGACTTCGGTCAGTGAAGTCTGTGCTAGAGATAAAATAATTTATGGCTATAATCTACACTAATTGCTGGATTTTGTTTTCTAACTACAGACAAGGATCTAGTTCTCCTTAGAAGTATTTCCACAACAAGGCAACTGATTCACAGTGTAAAACTGTAGTAGAGAGAGAAAATTATTTTAGCTTTGGAAATCTACAACAGCACATTCAGAAATACGAAAATAGGTTCATTGAAATGTTTGAATGGGCACTGTTACAATGGTATTCAGAAATGACAAAGTGAGTGGAGGCTTAACTGAGACCCACCCGGTAATTTACCAAATGCATGGGATTAAGCAATCCTACCTCAGGATTTAAAATTTTATCAGATAATTCTGTCATACAATTCTAAAATAAAAAAATAACAAATACACACACACAAAACCAAAAACAAACAAAACCAAAAACAACAACAGAATTTTTTTCCTTCTCTAATCTTTGCATTCTTTAATTTATCCTCACCCTTCAAAAGCTGTGTGGGACATGCAGTACAAGCACTGCCTCTTACAGCACCACGGAGCAGTGGTGTTTCCACGTGAAGCAATGTCCCTGCACCTATAGCAGGTTTTTTAGTATGCATATGATCTCTCACTACTGCAGCTTTAACCTCTGGAAATGGGCCAAAATCTTGTCCAGTGTAGTGCAAGAACTGCACAGCAGTATTTGTGGTAATACTGTGCAGAGGTCACCTCTGACATACTTTGATAAAGATTGACGGGAAATAGGATTTTTATTGCTCCAGCTGCCCAAATGCATCCTCTAGAAGCTTAACTGGATGAAGAGAAAATGGGCATCCCCTCTTTTGACAAAGGAGTACTTCACAGACTTCATTGTATAAGCTGCTGGCTTGGCTGAAACTGTTGTTCAATGTAAAAACAAGACAAACCAGCAGCCAGTATGTGGAACCCAAAATCAGAACCACGGTCTGCACGAGATTTTTTCACTTGCTAAAACATTATGGAGAACACTGACATTGTCATAACTGAGCAAATGTTCAGATGTTGGAGAGGAGGTGGGTGTAAAGCCCTGCAGGAATGCTTTGTGATTCCAGGACAGAGATTCCCGTGCTTCCCAGATGTGAGGGCTGCAGGGGTGCAGGCAGAGCAGAGCAGAGCTTTGCGCTGCCCGCAGCTGTGCCAGCTCTGCAGTGCTGTCCTGCCAGGCACAAACCTTCTCTCCTCCACTAAAGCAAGTGTCAAACACAGAGAACAGTTGTGGTAAAGTTGCTTTATGGGGGCATTTCTGGTACATTCATCTTTCACCTTTTGGTAACTTGTGCCTATTGTATCTTCATACATGTGTTTATGCCACCTTACACATTTATAAAGTCAGGATTCACTGTTGCATTCGAGCACACCACATATAATGGAAAGTAAGACAGCAAATACATTCTGTTCTGATTTACCTTGTTCTGCCTGAGAATAAACAAACCTTTTATCTTCAGCTCATGTATTATTACTAAGAAGTTTCTGAAGTATACACATAAGATTCTAGACTCTGCTGTACTGCACACAACTTCCAGAAATGGTAAAAGATTTAGTGTCTGCTCTGTGTGAGACTTCAAAGAGTGTGTGTTTCTGCTTTGCTTATAAAATAAAATGCTTAGGAACAAATAAGATTTTGAATGTAATGAGAGCCAAAAAAGAAGCAAAGTAGCTTTGAAGGAGGTCATTCTAATATTATTAATCTAATAGCTCACTTTATTTGACTCCAATCTCTTTTTTAACCAGTCTGTTCTGTGATATTCAGTGGCACCATGATATTCATATAGCATTATTTCCATGTAGTGTTTTCAGAAACCTAATAAGTTACAGTTATTTTTCTATATTTAAAAGAAAGGAGTAGTACTGGTTAACACAATTGTACAGAGAAATCAAATAAAGTCTGCAAAATTTCAATAAGAATAGGTTATTCTCTAAATTGCATGCTAGGAGGAAAAGTGAGTAACTTGTAATTCTAAGGAATAAGCAACCTTTCACCTCTAAGTTTTTACTGAAGGTGTGATATATAGCGGCATCAAAAGTATCCAGATGCACAGTCTAATAAAGGATAATGCTCGACTGGAGAAAGAAACTGCAAAAATGACACCATGATGTTCTGTAATTGCCCTTCACTGGCAATTTATCAGTTATATTGTATAGAAAGCCTTGGAAGCTCAGCTTGGGTTATAGGAGAGCATTATTTCCATTTCATGCATCATCATGACTGATGCAGAACATAAAGACCAAATTACTTCTGGATGCATCTGCATAACTCCACAGCCTGCAGTGATGCAGCACTGTTTTATCGGTCTGTATAATTCAGAATGGGTTTGCTTACAAAATAGCCCTGTGGATTTCATTATTTCATTATGCATCTGTCTTCTTGGGGTCTCTCTGCAGGAGTAAATGGAATAAAATGTACAAAAATCCCCTTGGTTTGACAGTAAAGGCAGCAACATCACCCCGAAACTAGGTGATCTCCAGAAGTTCCTTCCAACCCTAACAATTCTGTGATTCTGAGGAAATGCCCAGGAGAAAAAAGAAAAATATTCCACTGAATTTGGTGTTAAAATCCAGTATTAGTTGTGCAGAACTAGACAAGTCATTTAACAAACTAGTTTGCTCCAATTTCACCTAATTCTAATTCTCCGATATCTTGTGAAAAGAGGAGGAAACTAGAAAAATGTGCCTTTCAGTTTTGCTGACAAAATTCTAGTTTTCTTCCCATAAGACTCTGTGTAATTAGCTTTGAGCCCTTTTTAATTTATTTAGTTTTTAAAGCAAGCTTTTATTGATAGAGAACTGCAGTGCGTGGGACCTGTCATGCACGATTTTAACGTGCTCCTGCGGTAATTTGCAAACTGATGTGGTTTGCTCTGTGTCTGTGTCTGTTCTGTCCCCAGGGTCAGCGGGCTTTCTCCTTTCATGGGAGACAACGACAACGAGACCCTTGCCAATGTCACCTCAGCGACGTGGGACTTCGATGATGAGGCTTTCGATGAAATCTCTGACGATGCCAAGGACTTTATCAGCAATCTACTAAAGAAAGACATGAAGTAAAGCTGCCGGACTCCCTTGCTGCACTTTCTGTGTTTGCATTTAGCTGAAGCTGCCATTCGTGTTTCCCCCGTGGATCTCCACAAGGCTGCAGCACCTCTGGCCCTACTTTATAAGGAGCTGTGCGTGCCCGGCTCGGCGTGGGCAGCGCTCTTTATTTCACTCACGGGCTGCAGGGGCTGAATGGAGCTTTCGCTTCAGCGGCTCTTTGTGCTCTTCCCTCCCCTCGGGCAAGGGGCTCCCGGGGCTTTTGTGTCGCCACTCTGATCCCCACTCTTGCGTGACACACATTCCTGCATGACACGTTCTGTCTTGCTCTGAACGGGAGCTCTGCCGTGTGTCGCTTTTAAGTGTGGTACCTCTGAGTAGGCAGCTTCCCTATAAATGTAGTAATTGAGCAAGGAAAAAAAGCCACACAAAAAAAACCCCCACAAAAACCCAAGAGTTGGAAGCCCTGTTTGCAGGTGTGTCTGAAAAACCAAGGAAAGGAAACATATTTCTTCCAATGAGTTTGCAAGTGGATGGATGCAGAACAGAGGGTTATTTACCTGTGCACGCTGAGCAAAGTGAAGAATAGGGGTGGCAAGAGATTTGGACATTTCTGTTCTTTTAGATGCTCAGGAGGATATTGAGTGGTGGGATGGTGAAATCTCTGTATTTTTAAAGATCTGGGACGGAGTTCTGCCAGCATGAAGCAGCTGAATCATTGCCATTGTAGCTCTGCTGTATGTGTTCCATGCCTAAAACATATGGCTTTTCCTGCTTTGTTTTATAATGTTTTATTAACACTTAAAAATGCACAGTTTTCTCTCACAAAGATCTACAGAAATTGGGAAAGTGAGTTTAAGTTAGAATGGCTGGGAAAGCAAAACCATGTGATCTTTGCTGCTAAATTTAGGAAACAGAAAAATCAGCTCCCAGCAAAGAGAGCACAAAATAATGTTACAGCAGGTAGGTTCCTCTCTCGTTATTTGCAACACTGACTGGTCTTTTTATATAAAAACAGGAGTCGCTTAAATTGTACTCAATGTCTTCAGCATCCCTGGCTGCAAAAAGACACCAAAAACATGGAAGCCAAAAAGCTTTCCAAAGATAGGATGAAGAAATATATGGCCAGAAGAAAATGGCAGGTAATGAAGAGGATGTGGAACTGGGCTGAATATCCTATTAAGTCTCTATATTTTTAATGTTTACTATTCTGGGGAACATGTCACATTAGGGGGTTGCTGCTGCTAGTGAAAGCTCCAGAGTAGCCAGGGTGGGAATGCAGGACAGTAGGTCTGGTTCCTGCAGCTATGCAGGAGGAGGGTGCACAGCTGCACATGGATTACACAGGATGATCCCATTTCAGGCTACTAAAAGGCATATGAGCTCAGGTATAGTTTTTTCCTACTATTCTGGGGCTGTCCCTGCCCTGTCCATGTCACTGAGAGCTGGGGAATTGTGTAATTCTTAACAAACCTGAACAGTTCAGGTAAAACTTAACCTGCCTGGCCTCCCTAAAGGTACCTTATTTTGTGGCAATTTCATTCTACTAAGCCAAGAGTTCTGTCTTGTTGGAGCCTCCCCAGCTTCCCATGCATTCAATCAGATTGGTTTTCTGTAACATTTTCAGTCTCCATATCTTCCTTTTTTCTAATGCTGGAACTGGAGTAGCAGGTCCATCTGTGCCACACTGATAGCTACAGGAGTTGCTGTGTGAAATCCTGGATCCTTTTTGAGTAGTCTACAAAATACTAATTTGTATAAATCTACCTTATATTCCCTCTTATGGAGTACTCATTTCTTGAAGCTCATGCAATACAAATGTCTGTACTACAGCCCCCATAATTGGAGCATATTTTAGCAGCCTGGTGGTTGATCCTGGGTCCTGTCAGAGGTCTGCTCCCATCATGCAGATGGTGCTTTCTCATTCATTTCATATCAGCTCGTTATCCACGTTGGATGAAACTCAGCCCAGCCCAGCAGGCTGTGTGTGGAGAGAGGCGTCCCCCACCAGAGTTCAGTTCCAGTTGCACAGAACAGGGCTGCTCTGCTGGCCCTCCTCTCACAGTGCTTTTTATCCGCAGCTAACAGAGACATTCATTTAGGTATGAGTTCATCAGAGGAAGTTTATATCTGCAACTAAATTTGGTAATTCAGTCCAGCCTGCTCTGTCTCTCCTAGAACAACAGAGCTATATATAAGCAGTTTGTCCACCAATTCCAGTGAGGCTTGCAGAGATCCCAGATAATTTGTCCGAAGCAGGATTGTTGCAGAAAAGCACATGCCTGTTGGATTGGATTGATCAGAAGCCTTTTCTGTTATGTCTTAGAAAACAGGCCATGCTGTCCGAGCAATAGGAAGACTCTCGTCCATGGCAATGATTTCTGGTATGAGTGGGAGGAAGGCCTCTGGGAGCTCGCCTACCAGCCCTATCAATGCAGACAAAGCAGAGAATGAAGGTAAGGATTTTTTCTTTCCCATATTTTCACCTGTCTCTGAATCAATCCTACTAAAACTTTTAGCAGATTGCTGGAGACCAACCATCGAGTTGGATATTCCTGTGCTCACTCGCTCGCTCTCTGTTTTTATCTTCCTATTTTTTAAAGAAATCTGTCAAAAATTCACTGTTCTTATATTGTCCTGCTACTCAAAATGGGCCAGTATAAGCACAGGCAGTAAACTCTTTTCTTTTTAAAGCCAAAGAATTAAGGCAGATTTGTTAGCTGCACTTTCTCTGAGTTTGGGAATGCATGTTTATACAAAGATGACAGTGATGTATTGCCTTCTCATGCAAGCAACCAAGCAAGCAAGCAATAAAGTATTAACACTTGCTGTAACCATGGCACACACCCTGCATTAGCCATGCTCCTCAGACAGGGCATTTAAGGAAGCGTCTGAGTTACTTCTGTGCATTCCCAGATGAAATGTGAATTAGTGGTGTGTAACAGTCAGAGGTGCAAATGTTTGACACTGCTGAAAATCAAGCAAGTAATTTTGACAAATACACATCGACTATAGGCCTAATACAAGTGGAGCTTTTTTATCCCTCTGACTAACAAAAGTCCAGGTTTGGTTAGAAACAAATTCAAGGGAAAAGTACTGAAGATTCGTGGCATGGTGGCCCTGCACATCCATTTCTTTCTATTTATGGCCTGAATCCTTGTCCAGCTGCACAAGATTGGCACAAAGCTAAGCGGCCAATATTCTCACTGTCCCGTTAGTCTGACAGAGTTAAGTGAAATAAAAGATGCTTTCATTACCATCTGGTAATTAAAAACTAAAATTCATCTCTTGAGAACATGCCCTGTAGAATTGTTCACTACCTTATTGCTCTCCTCCAGATGCTTTCCTCGAAGAAGTGGCTGAAGAAAAGCCCCACGTAAAGCCATATTTTACTAAAAAAATCCTTGACATGGAAGTTGTGGAAGGAAGTGCTGCTAGATTTGACTGCAAAATTGAAGGTACTTTGAATAAGCGTGTCTGTTTCTTTCTTTACTCCCTTGTCAGCTTTCTGCAGGGCAGTTGTTTCACTTTTACAATTTTTACTTCTGTATTATTGTTGAGTCGGTGCCATTTTGCTTTACCAATGTCTGCATATCACAGCACAAATGTGTTGAAATAACAGAAATTATTTGGAGTTTATTCTGTGCTTGCCATAGAACAGAAGTCTCCAGGAGTCCATGTGTGAATCACTAATTTAGAATAGCAAGTGGGAACTGTCATTTGATTTTTTGAAGGAACAGTAAAAGCAAGATGCAAATTAGAAGCATAAATTCCAACAGTATACTCATGGAGACTGCCAGCCAGAGACCATGAATTAGTAGGACGCCAGTTGTTGAAATAACAGACCAGTTTCAGGTCACCTCAAGATAACTTTAAGCTATACATACATTTTATTAAAGGCAAAAAAAGTCCCTAACTGTATATGCATGAGAAGTAAAGATAACATTCTTGTGCTGGTCACATAAGTTGCATCCAGAAAATACAGTTATGTTGTTTGGGGTTTTTAAACTTATGAGTTCAAGAAAGAAACCTCAGACTGGGATATGCAAAGTGTAAGTTTATGAGAAGACACATAAGGAACATGGGCATGGTCAGCCCATGAGTCTTAAAGGCCAAGACCACTGGCACTTCTCCTGCAATGAGATTGAGCCTTGTGTATTTCAACTGTGAATGAAAACTAGAAATTCTGAAAGAAGAGCTGTGAAAACAAAATGATAGGGTCAGTACCATCCTGCATGCATACAAGTTAATTTATAATCTTAAAATGAGGAAATCAGAAATTGCCTCATCGACCTTCTGTGGTTTGTTTCTCTGCCCCAAATCTTTTCCTGCTTGGGTTTCCTACCTCACAGTGGAGATGTGAGGATGGATTATTATTGCTGATGGATGCTCAGCACGAGGGGTACGTGCACAGGTACTGCATGGAATAAAACAGATGGATGTACCACGGCTGATGTTCCAAACTTTGCAGTGTATTGCTGTAATGTTCACTTTGTGTTAGGGATTCCTGCACTTTATCTCTGCTCACTGGGGAGTTATCCTCCCCTCCCAGTCCAGAACTTGGCTGAGACCACAAACCTTCAATTTGTTACAGCAGCCAAGAGTACTGTATAAGGGATTGTTCTGCAGCAGGCATTGCACAGCTCCGGAGGCTTAGCAGAGCCATTTGCTTCACAAAAGGCTCTGAAACTCCTGTTGAGAAGCACAATCAGAATGCTTTTCTCAGACGTCCTCACTTGCCCTAACCAACACAGGAAAGGGGAGCGCAATGTACAGGACAGGCTGGCTTGTAGGGAGTAGATTAGGAGGAGGAAGATTCTGAGTAACCACAGCAAAGCAACCTGAGAAAGATATTAAACTGTAAGCACAAAAAACAGCTTACCCTTGGAATTCTAAATCTCGATGTTGTGAACTGTTTTGTCTCCGGAGAGGCTGCAGTGTAACGTGAGCCTCAGATGCACTGTCAGGAGTTCCCTGCTGGCTGATGGCTCCAGCACACAAAAAGCTGTCTGCAGGCACTGCTAAAGGACTGGAAGGAGGAATGCAGCGAGTACCGCAGTGCTCACGAGCAGTTTTTGCTATTCATGAAAAACAGTTTCAGGTAAATGTGAAGTAAAAAATCCTCACATCATCTACATTTATTTGCCATAGAAGTCAATGAAATATTTCTCTATCAACACATTGGCGCGTCCATACACAGAATTAGAGCATAAGGTAATTAGCGCTGAGTTAATGCTCGTTTATTGCAGTCACTGTTCCCTCTCTGCTCTTCCAGGCTATCCCGACCCTGAGGTGATGTGGTTCAAGGATGATCAGCCTGTCAAGGAGTCCCGTCACTTCCAGATAGATTACGACGAGGAAGGGAACTGTTCTTTGACTATTTCTGAAGTTTGTGGGGACGATGATGCCAAATACACCTGCAAAGCTGTTAACAGCCTTGGAGAAGCCACGTGCACCGCAGAGCTCCTTGTGGAAACAATGGCAAAAGAAGGAGAGGGAGAAGGAGAAGAAGATGAAGAGGAGGAAGAATGAAACAAGGCTAAAAAAAATATTTAAAGACTCTCCTTATAAGGCTCAGAAAACCAAGTTATCAAAAGCACCTTGTGTGAAATGTAGGTCTTTGGGGGGTTGTTATTTCAGCATGATCAGTTGATACCTGTTAGCTTTCTGTATGGGCATTACTTCAAACCAGCAGGCTTTCTAAGTTGCTAGCATAATTGGATTGACTTTAAGCAAGTTACCAGCTAAGTTGCCCAGACTACTTTTAAAATCAAATGTATGGAAACCAAGTAATATTCTGAACATCTTATAGAAAAATAGTCTATTTACTGAGCTCATTGCTCTTTACCATCACTTTTCTCAGCCAAAACTGCAGCTAAGTTGGCTCCCCAAGATCTACTTTAAAGGAATCGTTGGCCAGACATGCAGTGAACCTCTCCAGTCCTGAGGAACAGGCTATCCTCTGAGCTGTATCTTCTGTAAGGGAAGGTTTGACACAGCCAGCACTGCAATTTGTATGTTGGCATGGTTCATTTCTCACAGTCCAACCTTCAGACATTTTCACTGCCTCTGTCAGTGAGCTGTTAGTGCCCCTGTATTTTTGGCTAGCATTAAACATCCAGGTGGCTTCCTGAGATACTCCTGATCTTGCTTTTAGCCAGCTGATCCCACTTTGTCCTCTTTCTCTTATGGAGCCTGTCACTTCAGTGCAGTTGCAGCTGCCTACTTAAGAAACAGACTTAAAACACAAAGACTGAGAATATTTTCTGTGTTTCTGGTCAGTCTAATAAAGACTTATGATTCATATATATGCTGCTGTGAAAAAACAGGTTATAGCACAATCAGTGATTTCTCTGTGCATGTGTGTGAATGGAATCCCAGGTTAGTTAAAGTTTTACTTGCATTTATTTGACAATTGCAAAACAGATTTCAACTGATGATAAGCTGGAAACTCCCACAGATTTTTCGAGTAGCCAAAAAGATAGTAGCCTGGATTACAAACTCCTCTATTCTTAGCAATTTCCAAAGAATCTTAACCTATATAGGATTTATTTTTACCTTATGAGCTTGACTGTCTTGTTTTTGTCTTGAACCTGCACCAGTAAGGCTGCTGTGTTTTTTAAAAACGCAGAAAAACAAAACAAAAAAAATCCAAACCCCGTTTTTTTTCTCAGAAATGGTTAACGCACTCAGACTTAGTAATTTTGCTTTCCTTTCACAGTATTGGCACTTTTAAATTTGTTGTTGTTGTTGTTCAGAGGTAATATCAGAGGCTGCAAAGTGATTATGCATAATCCAAAACCAGTGTGTCTTATATCTATGTATCATTCCAAAAGTGATTATTTTTCTTTTCCACTTTTTGTGTGTAAAGTGCAACCATTTGCATTTCAAAGGTTACCTCTTTTTAAAAAAGACATTACCTTAAATCCTCACCATTAAGTAGTGTACTTTAATACAGGTGTGTACATTATCAACCTTAGGTTGTTTGATATTACCTAGTTGTGTATGTGTTTCATATGATTTGCTCTTCTACATTCAAAGCTCAACTAATGTGGATGACACGATGGTTTGTAACTGCTTTACTCTTTGTTGCTAAGTTCAGATTGCCAGCATGTCTTTTCTTTTTGATTGATAAAACCCTCTTGTTATACTAAACACAATATTGCCACAATTCCTTATACAGAAAGGTTTTGAATCTGATTTAGAGCATACAGAGCTTTCCTCACTTTTTTTTTTTAACATTTTAGGCAACAACGGGGTGTATTTTGTACCTTAATAAAAATACGCTAATGTTCTCCCTGTTTGTTAAACCATCAGAATTGCAAAGATGAGACCGCTACGGCTGTAGTTACTCACGGTTCCTAAATAAATACTACCACAAAGCACACTCCTCGTATGCTCTGTTGCAGCGTCACCACCGCGTTCACCTTGGGCGAGCCTCCCCTGCTGCCCCTGAGAGCTGCTGGCCACACAAACCCATGGGGTGGCAACAGTGGAGCCTCCCTGATGTCTGTGGTGCTGCTGCCCTTCTCCTGCCCCGGCTTATGCTGGGCAGAGGCTGCTCTGCCCCAGCGCCACAGCTGCAGCCTGGGGCTGCCACTCATCGCCTCGAGCTCTGCCACGTCTGCAGGGTCATCACAGTCCTCAATGGGAATGTGGAGGGGGCACCAGGGCAGCTCTGGGTTTGTTTCACAGTTGGGAATTCCCGTATGGGGGGGAAACATAGAGTTCTGAATGACTGGGAGGAAGAGAGAAAGAAAAACAGGGAAGTCTCTCTCAATGTAGATATGGCCTACACCAATGTTTCTAAAAACTGTAAAGACAGAGATAAAGACAAATCTGCTTGTGCTGCCTTTATTCAGACTAATGCTAACATGCAGCCCACGTCACCACAGACCATGCAGGAGCACACAGCCTCTCCTTAAAGCAAGGATTGTGCAAACACCCTGCTTGTAGCAACGTGCTTCTGGAGCAAATCTTCCCTGTTCAAACAGCCATCTTTGCAAGATGTGCCCCACTGTCCTGTGAATGCACCTGGCTTTGTCCAGTGACTGCTGGTTTCCATCCAGGTAGGCACATGCCTGGAGCGGGGAAAGGTCTGGCTCTGCTGGGCTGCTCTGTGGGCTCAGCAAGGTCTGTGGGTGCATGTACTGGGTATCAAAGCCCACAGACTCAGAATTACTGTTCCTGCATAGATCTTCCCTTCCCTCTCCTTCACTCGTCCTTTTGTATTCCACAGTCTATAAACTGCCTATTTTTCTTTTGCCCCAAGGATATTCCAAGGAGTTTACCATCTCCCTCTAGCTTCCTATTAACATTCATTCTAGTCTGCAGGAAACAATGACCTCTACTTCCAAAATTATGTGACACACATCTCATTCAGCTCTGAGCAATTGACTCCAAGCTGTATTTGACCTTGAATTTTTGTTTCGTTTGAAGAATAGAACTCTTAATTCCACTGAAGAAAGATACTTTATGTACTTGAAACCCTGTCTCACATTGCCAGCTGTGTTCTAATAAAAAGGATTACCTCTTTCTATAAACCTTGCCTTGCTTGTACAATGTTTGCAGAAATCCACTCTTGGATTTCATAGGGCTGAAACCCCAATAGCAGAGGTTATGCAAGACACTGGTACTGCCCGAGGTGCACCACTTAATTCTCCTTGTATTTGTTTTGTATGACATTCAGTCTTCTCAAGAGACAATGGAGAATTTGGGACTGGCTGCTGTTTTTCAGTAGTTGTGTTTCTGGATTTGCAGAAACTTAATTTACTTAATGATCGTCCTGTACAACCTCCCAAGCATCCTGTGCACATTTCTGGTTAATGAAGAGACCACTGCTAATTGCATGCATGGCATGCAGTTGGCTGGGCCCTGCTTCCCTTGGCTGACAAAGAAGACAGCACTGGACTGCACAGCCCTCTCCTCTGCAGTGACTGTCAGACTCTGCAAACAGATTTTTTTTTTTTTAACTTGCATACATGAATAATGAATGATTTGTTTCTCTAAAATTTCTTGTTATGTTTATTGAAATATTGCACTAAAACATAGCTGTTTGAAAATGGAATTCTCATAAATCTTCTTTGCATTTTGAGCCCTGTTGTCTGCAAGTGACATGTACATGAATTTATTAGGCCACAAAAATACTCATCCCGCCTTTGAGATTTCTGAGATGGGGACTGAGGTTTATGCTGTTATTCTGCACTGCTCATAAAGGGACTGCGCCATGACATGCATGGGAAATAAAACAAGAAATGTTTACAGGAGCAGAGAAGTAACTCCACGACATGTTTACAATCTCTGTAGGGGAGACAAAAAATATATTCTTCTGTTGTGGTTGTTCAGAAAGGCAGTTCTGTCTGCCCTGACATGGATGCTTCTATGTTTGTTGCTGAGAAAAGAATGCTTTCCAGGCTTTTGCTCTGGTAGGGAGCTTCAGCAGGAAACGAGTTACAACTTCTTATTCACAGAGCATCACGTTAGGGTGGGAAGAGACTCTGGAGATCATCCAGTCCAACCCCCTGTCAGGGCAGGGTCACCTGAGCAGGTGACACAGGAACGCGTCCAGCTGGAATGTCCCCAGAGAGGGAAACTCCACGACTTTGTTGGGCAGCCTGTTCCAGTGCTCTGCCACCCTCAATGTGAAGTTCTTTCTCATGTTGAGGTGAAACTTCTTGTGTTTTAGTTTATGGCCATTGCTCCTTGTCCTGTCGCTGGGCACTACCGAAAAGTCTGGCACCATCCTCCTGACACCCGCCTTTGAGATATTTATGTGCATTAACGGAGATAGCCTCTCAGGCTTCTCTCCCCTGAACTACGGTATAAAAGCGATGAAAACCTACGAGATAATCTAAAAATAACCTTACGAACTAACGCTATTAAGGGGAGGGCACACCTATTTCTCTCTGCAGCGGGGGGGTTTGAACCGGCCCTAAAAGCGAGCGAGCAGGTCGCTGATCCCGGGCCGGCCACGCCTCACCGATCCCCGGCCC
>VWYP01010654.1:1647-16369 GCA_013400435.1 Pycnonotus jocosus
CCCACCCCACCCCTCAAACCACCCCAAGCCCCTCTAATTAGTGTGAGAAATGACGACAAAACAACTCCGAGTGTCTCCAGTGACAGGTGCACAAATAACAAGGCTGATGAAAGATTTTGCAATTAAGATTGCGCTATGAAGATTAATGGGATATTTTCATGAACTGATGTAAGATTGCCTATAACCCAGTTGCCTCCATGTAACTCCATCTCCTTCTCACCAGTCCTTCTGTATCTCTTATTTCTCAGATTTCCTTCACCCCTGCTCTGCAGGTTGCTGGGGGTTTTCATCCCCAGCACTTTTTTTTTCCTGATGTTCCATATTTCCCTGGAATTTCCCTTCTCTTGCTTTGGCTGTTCTTGTCTAAATCTTGGGGTTTTGCTCCATTTAAACTTCCTGGCTGGGGTGGAAGTGGGGCTGTCCCCATGGGCTATCCATGTGGTGTTCCTCCATCACAGGCTGTGTCCACTTGGAAGGTTTTTTTCCAGGTTTGTTAAGGATCCAGCTGCAAAGCACACATCTGGCTCTAAAGCCACGTTGTGTCCATGGTTTTCCAAGGTTTCCAAGGCCCACGGGTCACATTGCCTGTGCTGCTTCCCAGCAATGTCTCCCTTGAGCGTGCCAGCGATTCTATTAGCCCAGATTAAATTGGTACAACCACTGCTTGATAGGAAACATTCAACTGGCAGGGAAGGAAGCTGGGAGCTGGACCAGACACCCTTTCAAAGCTGAGGGGATTTCAAAGAGAGGGGTTGTGCCTCTCACCCAAACCTGCCCTTTTCCCTGAGAAATTTGCCTGTTGCTGCCATGGCTGTGTTACTCCTAATTGCCTCCTGTTATTCTTGCTATCTCCAAGGCACAGGGAATTTACATTTTTTTTTATGGACACACAGCCTCCAGTCCTGCTTTTCTCCCTCTCAGCTGCTGCCATACACCAGGTTTGATGTCCAGCTCTCCAGCCTGTCCTTGCTTGCTGGCTGCCCCTCCTCCCTGCCCCTGAATTTCCTTCCTGACCTTATCCTCAGCCCTCCCAGTGGCTTTTAGCTGTGATTTTGCTGTGAAACCTCAGAGGGGTTTGTTAGGACAGGAGTTCAGAGGCTCTGGGCTGGATTTAAGAGGCATTAGTGGTGCCTGGCTGGAGGGGGGCTCTTTCTTGCTGCTTGCTTTTTCCCATATTTTTTTTTTCCCATTGCCCACGTAAATGATGTGTTAGAAGAGACACCTGCCCAAACCTGCAGCCCTGCTCCCCTCAGGGCTCTCTCACCAGCCAAAGCTGCCCAGGATTTTCAGAGCTAGGCATGAATTCTCCCATGCACAGGGATTTTGATGTAGTTATGGCTGGGGCCACCAAACCAGTACAAAACCACTTCCACACTTGTTAACTCTGCTGGGGAAGGGTGTAAATAAGGCCTCAGGGAAATGCTGTTTTCCTCCTGATTCTGAGGCTCTCCTCTGTGTTTCCCCATGCCTCTAGCCCAAGCAAAGGGGCTGTAAATTATTGTTTCCTCCTGTTAGTGAGCAGTCTTTAATTGAGAGACCAGTGGCTTGTCTCAAACACTTCTCTGTACAGAGGGATGCTGTGCACTCCGAATTCTGACATCTTTTCTACAAGATCCTTGAAAAAAACAAACTGGTGCAGCAAAAAAATGCAGGAGGATTCCAGTCTCCTAAGAAAGAGGCATTAATTGGTGGTGACAGAAATGTAGTTTTTCCTGAGAATGGTATGTGCCTGACAGTATTCCACTCACCAAAGCAAACAAGCAGAAATTAGGGCTTTCTGTCTCTTGTCCATGAGCCTTTTTGACTTGATATCTCCTTGTCTCTCCTCCTTTTAATTGCTCAGCTGTTGTCCTATTAGTGTCAACGCTTGGCGGGCGCAGGGGTTAGAGCTGAGATGCTCTGGCTGGTGCTCTGCGAGGTGTCAGCCTGGATAAACGCACTGCTTCTTTCTGTGCTCTCAAACCCCCTTTTCCTGCTCCCTCCTCACCTTTCAGATGCTGGAAAAAGCCAGGGGATGTCAGTGCAGGCTGTAGGTGTAGCTTTCCCTCCCAGGATTGCTGGTACTGGCAGCCCCTGCCCTGTGACTCTTGGCTGGGTCAGCTCCAGAGCTGAGATGATGCTGGAAAACAGCATCAGGTTTCTGCAGTGAGGTGATACTTCTTGGTTTGGGATTATCAGGACCTTGCAGACACTGAAAAATACCTGGAAAGCTCTCCTGGTAGAGGAGCTGCTGTGGTCCTGCCTTGCTGGATGGGCAGATCTGCCAGGCTGATCTCTGGGTTTTGTGCTTTCACCTGCTGTCTGTGTGGTGCTCCCAGATTCCTGGCAGTGAGCTGGCTGGCTGGCTCTGTGCTTTTCATTCCTTCTCACTGTCCTGGTGGCTGCACTGATGCTCACTTCCAGCAAATTAACCTTTTAGGGGAAGTCTTCACCTTATTAACTTCTTATCCTTGCTGCTAACACCTCCCAGGGGGCTGATGCTTCCCAGTGATCCAGAGCTGCCTTTTNTGTGTGGTGCTCCCAGATTCCTGGCAGTGAGCTGGCTGGCTGGCTCTGTGCTTTTCATTCCTTCTCACTGTCCTGGTGGCTGCACTGATGCTCACTTCCAGCAAATTAACCTTTTAGGGGAAGTCTTCACCTTATTAACTTCTTATCCTTGCTGCTAACACCTCCCAGGGGGCTGATGCTTCCCAGTGATCCAGAGCTGCCTTTTGGTGGAGGTGAGGATGTAGGGCAAGGATTGGGAGGCATCAGAGGGCAGATGTGCTTCCCAGGGCGAGCAGTTTTCCCTGCTGCCGCAGTCTGCTGGGATGTGCTGCACACGAGATTGTCCTTGGAAAACTCTCCTTGCCAAAAGCAGCACAAAAACCATTTTCTTGCTTCCTGGAAGAAGCACGGACGGTGCCAACCCCAGCCTGCCAAGGAGCAAGGCCCATTGCCCTGCTGGGCTGTGGTTCTGCTGTGACCTCTGTGGCTGCCTCCCTTCCCTCTTTACCCTGGGGAGCTCAGAGCAGTGCCTGGCTGACCCTCCCTGCTCTGTTGGGAGCTGGGGACAATCCCAATGGAAGTGCCCTGACCCAAATGAGCCCCGCAATTAGCGCCAAGCAGGTCTGAGCAGAGATGGAGCCCAGAGCAGTGAGATGTGTCAAGGAGCAGCAGCAGAGCTTCAGGGACCCCTTTGCTCATCCCACAGCCTGGATGAGCCCGAGATGCCAAGGAATAAGCAGGATGCAGCTCTGCCTCCAGAGATGCTTCGAAACAAGCAAAGGCGTGGGCGGGAAGGGAATTTGTGTTGCAGGGCGGATTTAATGCCTGGTGTTTTATAACCTGAGTGCCTTTTACCGACACGGTTTTACCATCCCCTCCCATCTTAATAGCTATTTTATAAATATTATTATGAAGAAGGCTTGGTGGTAATGCTAAAGGGAAGCTGGGCTTTGTTTTATCTGAATAGCTCTCGCTTCCAGCTTGGGATAAGGGCTGTAACACTGCAGAATGAAGCTGGGCTGGAACAAAAGGAAATCTATTCATTAACTTAAATCGTAGTAATTTTAGCATGACCCAAGAGGAGCCTGGTGAATCTAACCCTCTATTTTCCCACATCCTTCCTAGCAAGTGCCTTTCTTTCTCACTGAGGTTTGAGAGCTGACTCACTTCCAGACTGGAGTGAAATCTGGGGTGGATATTTTTTTTTTTCTGTAAGATTAGAGTCAATGCTGTTTCAACAATTACAGTGGAAAGAGAAATGATTGCCATTGTTGATTTTAATGCGTGAAAGCTGAACTTAAGTTGTCCAACTTACCAACTTCATAGTTGCTGGATTTATTTTTCTTTTTTTGTTATGCACAGACATGGATTTCTGTAAATGGTGCTGCTCACCTAGAGGGTAGGAATCACAGCTGAGACATTGATTGCTTGATCCCTTATCATGTTGGTGACTCTTTTCTAGGGCTGTACCTCTGCTTTTTTTAGGATTTGATAATTTGTGGTGGGGGTGAGAGGTGTAGGTGTCTGTTTGGGGCAGACCAAAAGGGTCCTGCTGGTGCCAAGGCAGGTGAGGAGTCCTGGTCCCTGGCCTCCTGCACTGTGTCAGAGTTGCAAAGAGACCTGGACCTTTCTGTGGGCCAAAGCCAGAGCTCAACTTCCCTTGGCAAGTTTTTATCGTTGGATGCTGATTTTATTTATTTTTTTTTAAATTTTTTGTTTCAGATTCAGCTACAGTTGTGAAAATGAGTGGACAGAGGAATAATCCAGAGTAAAAGGAGTGAGTTTCTGGGGGGCAGAGGGCTAAGAGGGATGCAGGAAGTCACAGGTACCTCTACTTTCTCTCAGCTCCCCATCCTGTAAAACGGGGGCAAGGAGGTTGATAACTTACATAAGATCCACTGCCACGCAGCATTTTTGCTAAAAAGCTCCCAGAAAACCTTCTGGATGGCAAAGCACAATGGGAGCACAGGCAGCCTCATCACTCAGACAGCAAACTCCTACATGTGAGAAGGCGAGCCGGGCGTTTGACGTAGCTGCTACCCAAATGCCAGCAGGTGACGAGCAGATGGGGCTGCCGGGCTCTTCTCTGAGGTCTGCCTGAGCAGAAGGTGGAGGAGGAGTGGAGATCTCAGTGCTGGGGCTTTTTTTTTTTTGCCTTTTAATTTTTTTTTTTCACCCAACCTCTTGTGTGTGTTGTCAAAAGCTGCCACGTGGTTCTCACCAAGGGTGTAAAAATAGAAGCTGTTGGTTTGAGCGGAGCTGCTCGATCTGGGAGTTGGGATGTCACGCTCTCCTGGCTATTTATAGGTGGCAAGAAAACCTTGGGAAAAGCATGAGAGGAGCAAAATGTGGAGAAATGTTTTACATGGTGGTTTTGGGCCACGCTGGTGCCCACTGGGAACCCTGGGTGTTCTCCTAGTGGGTGCCTCCAGCAATCCTGCAAGGACCAGCACAGGGAGGAGAATCCATCTTCAGAGGGGCTCTTCTCTCTGATCCATGGGTGTGACCTGTCAAGGTGGATTTAAACACACAGGGAAAGGGATGGATGGATGGATGGATGGATAGATGGATAGATGGATGGGTGGATGGATGGATGGATTGAAGGAGCTGATGAAGAGCAGTGCAAAGGACAGAGTTTTGGGGGTGGAGATCTGCTGTTCTGGTGGAGTGCTGTACCAGCTGCACTCTGTAGCCCTTTCTCTTTCTCTTTCAGCCTTTTGCTGTACCCTGTGTGGTCCCAGCCATCTTCCACTGTGTAATTTCCCATATTTCTACTGTTCCTGAAATCCCCACTGTGTGCCCCAGTGCAGCCCTCAGCTTGGCAGGGAATTGGAAAAATTAATTGGGTATTAAAAGCCTTGGGATGCTGTGGTGGGCTGACCCTGGGTGGGTGCCAGACACCCACCAAAGTCTCTCTCTCACTCCCCTCTGCAACTGGATGGGGGAGAGAAAATACAAAAAAGGGTTCATGAGTTAAGGTCTGGGAGAGGTCACTCACCAAAAACCATCACAGGCAAAACAGACTCGAATTAGAGAGAAATTCATTGGATTTGCTGCTAACAAAATCAGAGCAGGATAATGAGAAGTATAAACAGAGACTAAAAACACCTTCCCCCCTCCTTGTATGCTCAGCACGATGTCACATGGTCTGGAACATCCCTTTGGTCACCTGGGGTCACTTGTCCTGGCTGTGTCTCCTCCCAGCCTCCCATGCACCCCCAGCCTCCTCACCATAAAAACAGTGGCCCATATAAAAAGCAGAAACAGCCTCAGCTCTGTGCCAGCCCTGCCCAGCCACAATGAAAACATCCCTGTGTTCAGCACAGATCCAAATCACAGCCTTGCACCAGCCAGGGGGAAACAAAAACTCTGGCCCAGCTGAAAGCAGCACAACACTGAAATCTGGATCCCACCACAGATCCCTCTTGCTGCTTCACCCTGCTCAGCTCTGATGCAGCAGAGACCAAGAGGGTGAGCCTGAGAATCCAAACCCTCTCCTGCCTGCAAATGTGGAGAAACACCCTGTGCTTTCCTGGGAAGCCATCCCTGCCTATTAGAGCTGGGAACAAAAACCAGGATCCCCTTTGGACCTCCTGAAAGGATTGTCCCCCTCTGTCCCATTCCCTGTGACAGTCTGTGAGCCTTTAAGGACGAGATGCTCACAGGTCCCCAGAGCTGGCATTGATGTGCTGGGGGCAGGGGCCACCACACCTGGCGGTGCCTGGGAATAGGAGGCAAACAATTCCAGCTGAAGAGGTCGTCCAGCATTGTAATCCCGAAAAGAAACATTATGATTCATCATTCCTGATGTAATGTCATCTGTTTAATAAAGCCGTAACTCACTCTGGGCTCATTTTTAATGGGGCTATTTAGGTAATGGCGTTGGGTTTTCTCTTTCCCAACCTCCCCCCACTCCCATACTAAGCAGGATTTGGGCCAAGCACTTGGAAAGAGCTATTGTAGCCAAAGACTTTTTTTTTTTTTAAATATATATATATATTTACAATATCTTTCAGGCCATAGCTGAATGGGGTATTATTTATGTCAAACCACTACTTACCCTGAAATATGGGGAGAAGGAAAGCCAACAGCTGGATATGGTAATGAGTAAATAAACCATGTGTCTCTTTAATGATAGGGACATGAATTTGTGCCGCATGGGGAAACGGCCGGCGGGAAGATGCCTTTGACTGGGGCTGACCACAGGGCAAGGGCACCCCAAAATTTATGTGGCTGGAGGGCTCCCTTGGCAGCTTGCTGGGAAGAGCAATGGTCTGATGGTCTGGGGTTGGCTTCCCTGCCTGTTCTCTGCGGGGGTGTTGTCCACATTGCAGGCACGGCAGCGTTTTCTACCTCCAGCCTGGTGGCGCAGCGTGACTCTTCCCACCAAAACCTGGATTTGGTTTCTGTGGATGTCTTGGAAACCCAGAGTTCTTAAAAATCCAGGAAGGTCATTTTAGGAAGAAGTGGTGGGAGGGGGAGTGATTGTGATACCAGCCCAGAGGGAGAGGGCAGTAACAGTTCTTGTGGTCTGGGGTTTTTTCAGGATGATTTTCTGTGTGTGTGTGTGGAGAGAAGCAGGTCTGGGGATGGACATTTCTAGTGCAGGTTGTTTGAACACCCACAAATGACATCTGTGTCCTCACTAGAGCGGAGTGGCAGGAGCCTTTCTGTCTCTGGGGATGTGCTACAAGGGCACAGCCAGAGAGTGGGTGATTGATGCAAACTGTCCAAGGAAAGGGGAGATGCCAAGGAGAATTGCCTGAGGGCAGCGTTGCAGTAGGTGTGACAACACCAAACTTCTTTATGCATTCAGTTTCCTGCACAAGGGGCAAAGAGTTGTTTTCTTTTTTGTGGCAAACTGGGGTTTGTGTGGAGTTTTGGTGTGGGGTAAAGCTTCTACGACTGATTATTCCAAAGTTGGGTTCCAGATTCCTGGACATGGGTGGGAGCTCTCAAGGCTGAGCATCCCCTTGTGCTGTGTGGAGTGGAGATGTGGGGCACAAATTCTCTGTCTCACACGAGGTGAGCACTGAGCTGCAGCCAAGTGGGCCCTCTTGAAGTGTCTCTTGTTTCTCTTGGAGTCAGTTGTGTGCCTGTAAAAGAAAAACCAGAACTGCCAAATTGGATGGATCATTTCTCACATAGCAAACTCCTCCTGACAGAGCAGATGCTTTGGGGGTGTTAGAGAGCTGGGCATTTATGGGCAGACCCTTCCCACAATATCTACCTGCCTTTGACCTAGGGACTGTGCCAAATTAAGGAGTCAGTTAATGTCAAAACAGACTTGACTTTCTGCATGAGAATTACAAAATTTTTCAAAATTAATGTGTTCATTGTGCGTACAGTTTATTGAAAAACCAAGACATCCCTGTCCTCTACCACAGTCCTACTGAAAGGGAATCAGAACTGTAACTGCTTAGAGCTCCTTCTAAGATGCTTTAACTTGGTGTGAAAGTGCCATTAAAAATATTGCACCCTGCCACCCGTAGATTGCTTAGTTGGCAACCACACATAAAGGCCAGCAGGGTTTTATCTGAGGAGGTGTTGTTTTATCCATATCTTTTTGCCTAATTCAAAAGGTGAGGCCACTGGTTTTTAAGAAGCCAGAACTTAAAATAAAAATAACCTCAAGGCCTGTACAGTTTTTGTGGCTGGCTGTGCTTTGTATTTTCCCCCAGACTTTCTGGATGGAAACTCCCTGTTGTTTATCTACCTCTCCCATTATCAAAAGCAAGAAAGGAAACAAATAAGGAAACTTGGGGAAAAAAACACCAAACCACAACAACAACAACAAAAATCCAACAAACCCATAAGCACCTTAAAATATCCCCCACTCCAAGCAGTTTCTACTTTAGTCCCATCCGGTGGTAATTTATGGCAGTGGGATTGGACAGATGTGGGAGCCAGCCCTCTGCTCTTTGGAGGAGCCAGGAAAGGCTGGGAAGGTGAGCCCTGTCTGGAGGAGAAGGGTGCTTTGTGTGCTCCGGGGTCACCAGGCTTCCTGCAGGTCCCTCCAGTGTTCCTTTACGGGCTGGGTGTCCCATGGTGAGCTGCATCCTGTTTGGAGCATGGGATTTGGTGCTCCATGGACCTGAAAGGAAGGGCAGTGGGTGTCACATGAGGGTGACATTGGACTCTTGCCCAGCCTGAGGAGCTGAGCTGATACCTGGTGATGATATCCTTAGTGAGGTATCGTATGCTGCAGCTTTGGGACAGGTCATGGGTTTAATATTCCTTTCTTCTGCTTCCTTCTTCGTGCAGGTCCTCTCCTACAGAATGGGAGTGATGGTTTTCATCTGCCCTTTGAAGAGTTTTAGATCTGACACGTTCAAGGGCTGAGACTTTGGTAGGGGGATTATTGCCAATTTCCCTGCAGGCCTTCAGAATGTTCTTTGCTCTTGGTCTGACTCGGTGTAGCCTGGCCTGAACACCTGTGCTCATGTCAAACACCACCTCATTCCACCCACGGGTTTGCCCTGGGCTCCTTGGAGCAGAGGGCTGGTCTTCATTACTCCAGCCCTCTGAAGGCAGCTGCTAAGGCTGGACATCTTTGGTGCAGTAAGACGAAATTGTTTCTGCCTGCCTTTCATGTCTGTGCTATCACTTGAGGAGCCTGTGCTGTGAACTACCAGGGCTGTGCTGACATGGCTGAGAGTGGGAACCAAAACCAGCGTGTGCCTCCTAAAACAAATACCAAAAATCTCATCCCATGAACGCTGTCCAGAATGTGAAATTTGTGGGTAAATCATAATGCAGTTCATGGGGTCAGCAGAGAAGGATAAACCTGCCACTTACAGATGTTCCAGGCAATAAAAAGGGCCTGTAAAGAATAGCCCCTAGTTGCCAGGAGAAGCCACAAGCGCAGAATGGAGCCGTGCCTGGGGCCTCCCGCTTTCCTGGGAAGCAGGGAAGGGGTTAAGTGTGGAGCCCAGCGCTCAGCTTGCTCTGTATTATGTCCAGGTGGCATGACGTGTGAACAGACGAAAGATAAAAATCACAGCGGATAAAATCACAGAGGAAATGGCTCTGTCTGAGCCCAGATCACGACGCCTCGCGCTGACCCCACAACCTGAGCTCCATCAGTCAAGTTGTCCTTCCCTTGACTTCTCACCCCATGCTCTGCTGCTGCTGCTACTCCATAAAAGAGGAGGGTGGTGGGAGGAGGGGAGAGGCGGCTCAGCACGATGACTAAGAGGGTCCGAGGACACAGGTCAAGTTCTTTCTGCTGGAGTCTGGAAAGGAAAGCTGAGCACTCTACCAGACCCCGCTATAAAATGATCTTCCCCATAAAAGGACTGAAAAGTAACCGGGGAGGCGAGTGTGGTCCTGTCCTGCCTTGGCTGGGGATGGGGATGGGGGTGGTGGAGCAGAGCCAGGCTGTCCCAGAGCCACGGAGCAGTAGCAGTGTGGGCTTTGCTTGGCAAGGTGTCAGGTCTGTGGCTTGTCTGTCAGTCCCTTCCCAACCCAGCTGTGTCAGCTCTGCTGACAGGAGGCCAGGGAAGAGGCCAAACCACCCTGGGTGAGGATGGCACTGCTGTGCCCTTGGTGCTTGGTCACCTTCGAGAAAGTAAGAAAGTCTTTGAGGGCTTGGATCAACTCTGTGGGCATCTCTGGGGGGAATGAATCTCTTCAGTCTCCTTCATCAGAGACAGGTGGCATCAGTGACAGAAATAGTGTGCCACTGTCCCAGAGCCAGGCAGCCACAGCTGTGGGGACGGGTGCTCTCCAAGCTTCCCTCTCAAAGGAGCCATGTTCACCGCAAGGGCCGGAGGATGCTGGAATTTGCTCCCTCTGTCTGATCCAAAAGTGCCTGGTTTTGGGGAAGGCCTTCTGGGCATGCTGCATAAGACATCTGTTTTACAGGGTGTTTAGGACAGGGCTCAACTGAGGCTTCCCAAAACAGGGAAAGGCTGGGAAGTGGTTCCCAGTAGTAGCTGGCCGAGTTCCCCTGCCCTAATTATCTTTTGCTGCCCTGGGATTTGAATGTGTTACCAATGACACTGTGCTGGGGCAATAAGAAGTGGGAGGGAGTTTTTAGGTGATTAGACTGTAAATTTCTGTGTACATTAAAAAAAACCCAACAAACCCAGTGCTTTGCTTGTGGTATAAAAATACAGGAAACCACAGCTCTGGTGGCTTCATGCCCATATGGAAACTTGTATTTTCAATTCACCTTTACCTGGTTCCCTGTGTATTTTAGTTTAGTTTAACCCAGCACGGTTTAATTGGAATTTTTGCACCAGAATGACCAAGCTGGTTTAGAGCTGGCACTCCCTGAGCTGCAGGTGGGTTTTGTTTGTAGAGATGCCTGCAGAGGTGCTGGGGGCTGTCGCTGTCCCTGAGTTGCTGGGAACAGAGCTATGGCTGGAACGTGCTTGGGCATCAGGTGCTGGGAAAAAAGGGGGAAAAAGGGTGCTGGGTGGGCAAAAGGGGAGTGTGGTTGAGTTTGGGTTAAGTATCTGCTGAGTCTGCTGCCCTGTCTGTGTGAAAATGAGGCCCTTGGATGCTGAAGGACCCAATGCTCTGAAGTCAACAATAAGTCATGGTGACCCATCCCAGGGCTTGGGTGCACCAGTGGTGATGCCAGGGGCTCCTGGGGAAGGTGAAGGTTTAAAAATCCCATTCCATTTTGGAGCACTGCTCCCTCAAGGCTGTGATTGCCTGCTCAGAGGGGAGTACAGTGGCAGGGTGGGCACCTCCAGGCAGAGCCATGACCTGGAGCAAGGAGGATGATGATGTGCTCATTAAATAGTGATTTACAGCTTAATGAGCATCGCACCTCTGCCTGCCCTTGCTTTGAAGAAGGTCAGGATGTGATGACCAAGCCTTGTCTATGAGCAAAGGTGTGTCTTGGCTTGACAGCATCTCTTGTACCTTTTGACAGCATGTGTGGCTCAGAAAATGCAGCTTTTGGGAAGATTGAGACTTCCCTGTCCTGGCCAGGAAGGGATATCCCAGGAGCACACGCTTCACCATGGGCATGGGGAATACCCACACAAACATACACATTTTTGGGGAGGCAAGATGCTTGTCTGTGAGCAAAGACACCTCTGTGTGTGGCAGAAGGGGCAGCTGCATTTTAGGCTCGCAGCAGGCTCTGCAGGTTGTCCCTCCTGCTCAGCGAGCAGCCAGGGCAGCAGCCCATCTGTGTGTGCCTGCTCCTGGACAGGCTGGAGAGCATCACCACTCCTCCTCCCCAGGGGAAGGCAGCTCCGTGGCACGACCTCCCACCTGGGGGAAACGAGAGCAGCAAATGACTCCTAAGTAGCACGTCCATCACTGTCAAATTGACCACGGATGTCAAGCGTGAACGGGCCGTCCCTGCGGCGTGGCCACTGCCGGCCCCTCGGCTGGCTGAGCCGAGCTCTGCTGACTCCCCGTGATGGCATTTTAATGTGAGGGATGACAGGGGCCTCCAAGTTAATGTCTGCGGAGAGGTGACAGTTTTGAATGTCAGCCAAAGTGGAGGGCCTGCCTGGAATTTCGCAGAGAAGGGAAGAGGATGGGCGTGAAATTAGCCCAGGCAACCGTGTCTGCCGGTGGCCTCGCGGTGCTGATACCTGGTGCTCCCAAAAGCTGGCAGCCTGAGCAGAACCTTCCCTTCAGAACACCTACATGTGGCTCTGCCCAAGGCCTGGAGAAGGGATTTGAGCCTGGAGCTCCTCCTTGCACTTTTGCAAGGACTATGGGGATGTGGAAATGGGGACAGAAAGGTTGAGCTGGCGATAGGAGGTGGAGGTGAGATGGGAGCCAAGCTGGTGTCTGCCCACCATTATTAAAAATAACCAGTGCATGTATTCAGATGAAGCCTGGCTCTCAGGAGCTTGGCTGGCTGCCTGAACAGCCCCATGGAGTCCCACGAGGAAGGCACTCCTGGTGATTAAAATCTGATGGCAAAGAGCATCCGAGTAATTCCTGAACGGCTCATTCACGAGAGGGAGCGAAAGCCTCCTGATGCTCCTTGTGCAGATGAGGAAATGGCCAGTACAAATCAGCCCATCCCAAATGAGCAGATATTCCCGTCCCCTTCCCCAGCTTAGGGCCAGGGAGATTGCTTTGCTGAGCCTCAGTTTCCCTCCCCTCCACGGGAAGAAATCTGGGTTTCCTCATGGAGAAATGTTGGAGGAAATAAATGGTTTCAGGGTTGCAAAGGGCCTGAAGACCGCAGGTGGGAGGCATTCCTGAAAGGAGACGAAAGCAATGACAAGATACTGAGCACAGCCAAGAGCTAGGCTGGATTTATTAAAGAAAAAACGAGGGAGACGTCTGTGGTCAGCTTGATGAATTGTCTCCCCCTCAAAGCCGTGTTTCTGCGTTATTGTTCGCCCGCGATGGGATCTTGACAAACTCTTCCCCGGGCTCAGGGGCTAATTGCTGAGTTCACAGAGTTGCAGATGGCCTCCCATGCTGTCATCTGAGCTGGCACTGGGCTGAACTGGTTGTACAGTGGCCATTGGGAAACCATTAATGGGTCTGTTTGGTAATGCAATACCGGGCACTGCATTTCTTTTTAAGTCCAGTAGAGCCCAAACTCTTCCATTTGCTGGTAACCTTCAGAACAGGGAGAAGAGTCAATTTCTGTTTGTGTTCCTTGTGAAATCCTGTCTGTAGTATGCAAAAGGATTTTCAGAAACCTGGTGCTGGATGGCCAGAAGATGCTCTGCTTTTCCTTTCTGCAAAAGCCCAGGCAGAAGGGAAAAGGTTTGGTTTTCTGTGTTCCAGCAAAGCCACGACTTGGGAACTCTGGTGGCCTGCTGTGATCCTGCAGGGACACACTCTGACTTCAATATTTGGAAAGTCCTAGCTTTGACACAAGAAAGCTTTGTGAGAGAAATTGCCTGATTCCCAAAGCAGGATTTTGACTGGGAGCTGTTTCTATAAAACTCTTTCTTTCTGTGTGTAGATAAAGCAGTGTAAGGAATGCTGTCAGATAAATACATCCAGGTGGTGGCTCATGAGGAGAAGGAGGACTGTAGCAGACAATCCTCTTCAGAAAATGTCTTCTGGGTGTTGGAAGGTCCCAGGGATTCCAGGAGCTGCTGAACCCATCCTGTTCTGCTGGGATGGCACCTCGGACTAGGCTGAGATGGTGTGAACAGAAGTGGTGAATTGCGGCTGCTCTTCTTGCCACGGTTTCACCTCCAGCTGACCACGTGGAAAAGGAGATGAAGGGTTTATCCACCCTTGGTTGAACATAAGAGTCCTGCTTTGTGGTTGCACTGAGGGCAGAAGTGTGGCTGCAGACCATTTAAACAAAAAAACCCCACCAGAACTCTTCACAGATATGTCAAATGACCATTATATGCAAAAAACCAAATAAACAAATTTTTTAAAAACCACAGAAATTCCCACCAAAAAGCCAACACACCCACAAATGACAAAAACCACCTCCAAATAAAAGTAAAAAATGATCTGTGGACTCCCTGGTTCTCAGCACCCCAGTAGTTCAAGTTAATGTTGGCTGGCTTTAGCTGGATACTGAAATGAAATGGTATTGGTGCTGAGAAAAACCTCTCAAAATAAGGAAAAGGTTGAAAGCAAATCCTAAATTCCTTACTCTAAGTTTAATGCTGTCTTTATAAGCCTGGGCAATTGGCTGGAGAAACGCTGGCCTTTGTTGAACTATTTTTCTTGGCAGCACTTTGACCTTTAGGGATCTCCTTGTCTTGACCTCGGCTCTTTCCCAGCCAGGCGGCCGTGGAGGAATGCTGCAATTTGCAGGCTCTTAATCCCAATATATCAAATGCCAGTCTTGAGGAGCACTGCTGGAATCTGCTGGAGCACTGACCTGTGCTGTCCTTGTCTGCACTGCTCTGTGGCTCTTCTGAGAGCCTTGAAGGGCGTTTTTCTGCCCAGGAGGATGCGGATTTTTTTTTCTTCTGCGGGTTGTGCTCGGTTGGTGGCACGGGAGGGATGTCACAGTGTGACTCTGATTTTGCATGTCTCAGACTTGCTCTTGATATTAAAGCAAAAGCCTTCTGATATTTTGGAACTCTGAGCTGAGTTCCCAAGCCTTTTCATGGAAACAAGAAATGTTTACATTCCTTGGTTCTGATAGAATATTTGAGTGATTGGGATGAACACCAATCCAAGGGATGGGATGTTCTGCTTTGGCCAAGAATTGGCCACTTTTGTACAGTGGATATAAATGGAGTCAGAAAATTAGAATAAAGAAAATTTTTGCATGCTGACCTCGGACCTGTCTGCCTGGTCCTTTCCAAACTCCAAAAAA